>JARHVA010007205.1:387500-465000 GCA_037957365.1 Torreya grandis | reverse complement strand
GAAATGTACTAAGGTATTTAAATCCCCCTTAAATATAATATTTTTTAGGTTAAAGGTAGGAAGCAACATAGAATGATCTTCCTCAGGGAAGTAGTAGAAGTCCTCAAGAACCACAATCAGGACAAAGTATCAAAAAACAAACCTACCATCTTAGAAAAGGACACTATTGTTGTTAAATGATCCTCAAGAGGGACCTTCCTCCTAATTATGTTATAGTTTTCTCCTTTTTATTTTCATTTTAAGTACTAGTTTTCTATTTTTTATCATCTCGGCCCTAGTTGGCCTATTAAAACTTTTGTAATGCACTCTCAAGGTTCCAAGTCCCTATAAAACTTGTATTGTACCATATCAAATAAAAAATTATTGTTTCATTTTAAATTCCTATGGAAACTTATATTGATTAATGTGGAAGTACTATAGTGTGTTATGATTTTGCCTTTTCATAATCTATCTTGATTTTATGACATTGATATTATATTGTTAAACTAATTATTGACTATTATTTTAGTTGGATTATATGTGGTACTGCAACAGTGTTGGGATACACTCTAAATTCTATAATTAATGATTTCATGGACTTATTACTATATTTGATGATATTATTAATCTATATTTAATTATTGGTTTTTGATATGATATGATTTATGTCCTTTTTGGTGGTCGAAAGTTTTATCTATGATCTAGGTAGATGATGGAGACTGTATTCCCAAAACCAAATAAATTATAAGAAATTAAAACATGTCCAACAAGTATACTTATTTGATTTCATTTTTTATCCTTTGGACATCTTAATTGGTCATTATGATTGTCAACTTTGGTCCTTGTACTTATTGACTATTTTTGTATATTACCTTGTCATTTTTTGTGTACATTGTTTGATGTCATTATTTACCATTATGGTATTTTCAACTATATTATCTATTACATCCTATGCCTAAATCCATAATATACTCATACACAAGCTCATATTTATTTATGCATCCCTTTGATGATCTTATTTGCCAATGTAGATGATACCTAACACCTACCTAGACCTACCCTAGAAACTCCTTGGAACATTTAACACCCCACCTCCTTGGATTAAACCTTCAACCTAAATAAAACATTATACTAATGTGGTGGCATGATCTTTGATTACTTGGTTATATTTTTGGCACCAACATTAGTACTAAACTTGGTTTAACTATTTATTTTAAACATTGAGTTAATCGACTTAGGTCGATGATATGTTGGATTTTATACTAACACCATTTAATATGACTAATGGCATGGACAATGGAGGTTATAGTGTTAATCTATCTGATTAATTATAATTATAGAGGTTAATACCTAACCAACATTCCTGTTGGTTGGCAGTTGGATTAGTAACTGAGTTCTCTATATGGGTAATTAATGGTAAAGTTGGTAGGGTATTTGCCTTGGGATATAGATGAGGATTTATCTCTCCTCACGCTCAATGTAAAGTTTAATGGGTATGGGAAAGTGGATGGAAGGAATGGGAGTTACAATGGTAGATAGAGGGAGTTATAAAGATGGAAGAATAGAGGAGAAAATAATGGAAGGTTGGGCTAGTTTTAATGGTGGCCATGATAGATTTTGGACACATAGCAGTTGTTTGGAAAGATATAGAGTTTTTTTTATCTATCTTGACTTCTTGGAGTTTTCTTTGTGATATAAGCTAAGTCATATTTGGTTTTTGGTTATTATTTGACTATGTTAATTAGGAAATAATGTTAAGAGGCTGCATAAACATTTAAAAGTCTTAGGACTTTTGGATGCATATATAGACCCCCATAAATTGATATATCAACATATGGCATTTATTTATGAACTTGAAAATGGATATATATAGGATGTATGGTTATTTTGGTTTGAATCCATTTGTTTTTCTTTATGAGTTAACTTTGCATGCAGATGATTTCATTGTCTTAACTTTTATATTTTGGGTTGTTTAATTTACCATGGATTTCTGAGTTTTATACTAGTAATAAGAACTATGTGGCTTCACTATATATGTGTTTTTAGGTTGAATCTGAATGCGTATATACACCAACTTTAGATGGGTTAATAAATATAACCTTTTTTGACTGTCGACATCTACATGTAAAAGTTTGTAGAATGTTTTGAAAGTGGTTATTGCATTTTGTTTAAAATGGTGACTACATTTTGAATGGTGACTATATTTTAAGTGGTGACTGTGTGGCATGATTTCATTATGTGAGTGTTTCACACCCCATTTTAGTATGTCATATTTCATTTTTATTTCATTATGACATGTTTTACTTGATGCGTGTTCTTGTGTTTTCACTTGTGTTTATTCTTGTAGTCTTTTTGTGTTGAATCCTTGACTGTGTAACCTATTATAATATGGCAACTTGAATATTTGCCAAAGACTAAATGGTTTAATTTATGGCTAAGTTTATACTTGGTCAATTAGTAGAATTATGGGTGACTATGTGGTACTTTATATTTGTCTAAGTATATGTCATAACTTTAAAAAGTATTGGACTAGTTTTGATCACTATATTTTGATAATCATTGTTTGATTTATTTTGAGGCTTGAAGTTATAATTGGTTGAGTTGTTATTACTGAACTATATTTTGACCACGGTATTTTGGTTATATCATTATGTTCCATGATTATATCGTATTGTGTTATTACATCAAATTCATGGTGTATATACCTATATATTTGATCATGGCTTGAATTTTTATTTGATTAGGGTTGTTAGCAATTTGGATTTGAGATTATGTTTAAATATTCAATGGTTTGAGTGGGCCATGGCCTTAACATTGATTGGTTCTCTTAGTTATATTTGATTGCATTCTATGTTATGCCATGACATTTTCATCTTTGACTGTGTTTATATTGAATGATTGGTATAACTATTAATGATTGTATTATAATTTGTATTACATCTATGTTTATGTCATAAAAGCTATTAAACTAAATTTTGATCATTGCCTATTTATAATCAATAATTGTTTTCAATTTTTCGGCTTATATTATATTTTGACTCAAGTTTAATATTGGTGATTGTGTTATCCAACTTGTGTTAAAGTTGGGATGTATGTGTTATTAATTTTTGTTTCAACCCTAGTATTTTATTCAATGGGGTTATGATTATAATGTTTTCATCTTATGTTGTATCATTTAGATCGACTATGTTATTCATTTACAAGAAGACTATAGTACATATATGTGTGCTAACTAGGAATGCATGTGTACATATATGTATATGAAATGTAACATAAGGTTACATTTTAATTTGGTGATTGTGTTTAATTATTATGACCCATTGGGTCTTGTGATTGTGTTGGTTTATTATTGATGAGACCTTTTGATATCTTGGAGTATGTTATGATTAACTATGACACGAGTTGTTTAATTTTCAAAATAAACTTGATTAGATGTGGTAGTCTGAGCCTATGGCTTTTAAAGGTATGTTTAATTGGTTTATTATGCAACTAACTTAAAAATTGCCTTTATTAAGTGACATGAATATATTTTATCCTATTCAGTCAGGCATAAGTGGATATTGAGGAATTCTAAAGGAGTTATTTGTTTGTATTGATTGTAGACATCCAATTCCTAACACCATTTGTGTTGAAATTGTCAATCTTACTTGAATTGCACTCAAATGTAAATTTTAGGTCAAAATCCATAAAACACCCTAAGTGGTTTAAACTTGTCACTTACAAGTGCTAGTTTATGTCAAAGTATCCCTAAATATGGCAATGCATTTCATGGGCTAGCTAACTTTGATCAGATCATTTAGAGTCAAAATGACAATTTCACCATTTAGTGCTCTAGATCAATATTTTCTTCTAATTCATTAATAAACATCATGTACCTTTCTTATATGGTGTTGGAAACATCCTAAATGGGAATATAGCTCTAACACATCTAACATTGCCTTCTAGCTCCTCTCTAGTCAAATTATGACCCAGTAATATGAATTTCTTACCATTTTAATTAATTATGCACCAATTTCCAAAGAATTACACTAAACTTGATTAAAATTACTTAAGCTTATTAATCCAATTTAAGAGCTTAAGTAAGAATTCCATAGATCTTTTTGAATATCTCATTATTGGAAATTGATTTTGAATATCTGTAGCACCTAATGACATCATCTATGGGGTGGCATCCATCAAGCCATAAGTGCATAAAATATCAAGATTATGGGCCACCCATGCCTAGTTAATGCCTCCCATGTCTCTTTAATGCTTATTTATCTTAAGTATATTTATGAGTTTCATTCAAAATATTAGGATTATCCATGGCCACACATCTCAATCTTGAGATGGATGGTAATGGTTGATCCTGACCAATCTAAAATATATATAAATAGAGAGGCCATGGACATGAATTAAAAAAGCTTGAATATTGAAAAGTTATAATGTTAAATTGTTTCCATAATCCTTTGCATTTGATAATTGATTTTGTATGAAACATTCATTGATAGGCTAGTTTAATGATTTAGAATCATGATCCTAGGTTTTATGGAGTGTTATTGAGACATTGGAGGAGTTTTCCACCTTTTTTGATAAAGAAAAAGATGCTTGATAAAAGGAGAACATGCTTTTGATCCACATGGGTATGGTGAATCCATTTGGGAAGGTGATATGATGTTTGATTTTTTTCATTTGTTTCTTGTTATCATTTGTAATTCCCATAGGAATAGATAGGCTTAGTTAGTTAGTTCTTTATGCATTTTTCATGATTTATGGACTAATGTTAAACTAACTTGCCTTTTAATCCTCTCTACACCTTGGCACACCTAGTGGGACAATACACATCCCACACATGAAGAAGATCATTTTGCAGCTTTAAAATATTCATTTGGACCATTAAAACTCTTGAAAATTGATTTTCTAACTTTATTTTGACATTTTCATTTGCCATGGATTTACACAGTAACTAACGTTGGCTACTAAAACTAACATTAGTTGGATATATTAGTTTACATCAATTAGTAAAACTGACATTAGTTGGATATCTATTTTTGGTCACATTGGTATAACTAATGTTGATTAGATAACTATCATTGGTTAAAAATGTAATCATCGTCAGTTATATAATCGACGTTGATCACTATGTTTTTATTAAAACATAGACCCAAGAGCTCTTTTTCTAAATTCAATTGTTTCGAACCCAAAAGAGCTTCAAGGCTAAAGGACATGCTAACATTTTTTCAAGACCAAGCTTGACATTTTTAAAAAAAACATGTTTTAGATCACCTTTTGCATGTTTAAAAATCAATTAGGAACCTTATTTTGGTGTTTAACAAAAAAAATAGTTGTTTATGGTAATTTTTTTCAAATTTACAAGTAAGACCAATAGAGTCAAATGAACACCACCTCATTTTCCATCTGGTCTTAAAAATGAACTCACATTTCCAAGTTTTTATATTTACTTAGTTATTTACGTTAAATATTTATTTGGAAAAAGGAGGGGTGCCACGTGTATGTTCTTCCATTTGTCCCCTTTAGGGAACCCTTTTAATCAAAAGTGACATTCCTATTGCAAGTAGCCTAGTCTAAGGCTTAAAAATAATGTCATCTAAAACACTCCCCAAAAACTCGTTAAAGTTTGGGTGATCTTGAAAATGACCCTAAATTATTTCTATTTTATGTTTATTTATTTTTATACAAATTTGGCTTAGGAGGGGGATATCATTACCTCTTATGAGTTATTTAGGGAAGCTTTGACCCAGGGTTTCATCTCTAAAAAATGACTTTATTTGGCTCCTATTTAGAGTTGGATATTGGATGTATCTCCATTTAGACATCACGCTACACTAAGTGAACAATAGGATGTAGTGGTTGTAAAAAGGACTAGACCTTTTTACAACTAGCTAATGCCATGGTCACCCAATTTCTATGCTTTTCTTTTGCATCGTTTGATGTGAAAGTCATTGTGTAATTGATTCCCCTAGAATGATTGATAACTTGCTAGTTTAGTAGACCCCACTTTTCCATACCTTGTCAATTTAGACTTAAGACATTTGTTTTTTTGTCATAAGCTTACTTGGTCTTGATTTGTTTCTAAAACTACTTTTTAAATCATTGAAGTTAACCAAAACACATTATCCTTAATTTTCTTGAGCAAGGGAGACATTACAGTGTTCAAATAAAAAATTCATCTTTTTCTTATTCAAATTATTATCAAAAGCTTTGTGTCATATCATCCACTTTGGTGTATTCATTCTACCCAATTGATTCTATATCTTTCACCTAATTTGTTCAAATCCTTCACTTATAATCCACATTTAAAATTGGACCTTTCTAATTTCTAAGGGTTGGTGTAACAAAGTGGGTTCACTATTTGTGCACTAAGCTTGTTCTAAATTGGGTTCAATTTTCCATTTGGATTGAAGGTCATTTATTAAGACTCAAAATTAAATTATCATCTTGGTGGACTCAAGTCGTCTTGCGTATCACTCATGCTTTGATTAATAGAACATATTTTATCCTACTAGAATCATGTGGTGACATTGTGCTACCAATTTGGTCTCAGCTTTATACTTAATAATTCATGTATGTTTTTACATCTTGATTTACTTAGTTCATTTTATCTTCTTCATAATATAGAAATATTTCCTCTAAAATTATAAGGTCAACTTTTCAAATTTGAAACTAGATTTTAAAATATAGGTGTATCACAAAGATCTAGGCTTTGATGTACTAGTTTTCACCTTAGGTCTTTGAGTTACCTTACCCTCTTCCGATCTATATGATTTCAACCTTACCAAAGGTTGAGTAAACTCATGAACCAAATATTCTAAATTTTGCATGGTTTCAAATCACCCTCCCGTATAGTCTCATTTCTACCTTGGTTATTTGTTTAAAAGAGATAAAACATACATTGTTTGGTTGCCAAGCATTGGTCCAAAGTTAGTCAAACACATATAACAACTCTTTTAGATATGACTCAAAGGTTCACTTATGGCCTTAGTTATGAATATGAGTAGTTTTATGATGGTCAAGATAACCTCATTATTTCTTATGATATCCCCACAATAGTAGGATTTGAAGATGATTACAATGAATATCAACCCTAAGAAGATCAATATGAAGCGCTTCTTAGATTGATAGAATCAGGTGATAGACTACCTTTGAAATTTCTTACAAGAAAATTACATACTATAGTTAGAGAAGAATAATAATTATGGTAAGAGCAATATTTTTCATGAATAGATATAGCTTCTTCCTCTAACAAAAGAAAATAAATATATATAGAGTCAAAACCCATAAATCTGGATCTTCTAGCTAAGATCAAGATAATAAGTCAATGATATCTAGATCAAAATATCATAAAACTAATTGAATCCCTATTTTATACTTCAATTCACAATCATGATTTTAAAGAATAAGGAAATATTGTTGAAAGTATGCAATAAATATTATATGAGGACATTACCATAGTGGATCAAGGTAATCTAAATGAATAGTTAAAGTCACAAGAGACCTTACAAGTGTTCCATTTGATATAGAACATAAATTATTCAATAATAAATAACCTCTTGTTACTTTACAAACTCAAAAACCCAAACATTTAGTTCAAATTGAGGAAATCCCTTAAGAAAATTTGGCTAGTTCTTTTCAACCAACCCAAAAATTGGTAAATAAACATAGAAATTTATAAAATCAATAAAATATGAAATAACCAAATTTAGGGAATTTTTTAAAATCCAAGAATCAACAACCTATATTCTCAAATCAAGGAACAAATCATAACCAAGTCATGGATCAAAAGGTGTACACTCTGTATAGATCCACATAAAACTAGGGGCACATTCTACCCCAATAACAATAAAACCAGGGGCACATTCCACCCCAACAACAAAGAAACTAGGAGAACATTCCACCCCAACAATAATGAAACTAGGGGCACAATCCACCCCAACAACATCTTACTCAATCCAAAAATGTACCAACCATGCAAGAATGGAATTCTATGAAGGAAATTATTCCAAGATTAGAGATGAATAATAAAGTCAAAAAGTATAAATTCATTGAGATATGCCCATATCCATTTGATTTAACTATTCTCCAAAACCCCTTTCCACCTCATTTAAAGGCACCTAAATTTGATAAATACAAAGGAAAAGGAGATCCATATGAACACATACAAGCATTCTTCATCTTATGTCAAGAGGTTGCTTATAGTAGTGAGTGCTTACTATGACTATTTCCATGATGTTTAGTAGGACAAGCTCTTTATTGGATACTTAAACTACCCAAGGGATCAATTGTAGATTGGAATGACTTATCAAAAAAGTTTGTTAACCATTTCTCATGTAACATAGAACATGAATTAACCATTGTTGACTTATGGAAAGCCAATTATCATGATGGTCAAAGTTTCACCACATATCTGGAAAGGTGAAGAGCATTGGTAGGCTGCTTTCAACATAATTTTCTAGCCAAATAGTTGACTGATATCTTTGCATAGAATTTGCATCCTACAATTGTGCATAATATATATTTAGCTTGTGCTAACTCATTTGATGAAATTATTAATAGAGGAGTGTGGATTGAGAAGGATCTTATTACTAAGGGCTTTGTTAAGATTTTTTTACAAGTTTAAGCATCTAATTAGACTAAATCACCAACTGAAATAGTTATGTAGGATAAGCCTAAAGACTTTAGCAAAAATAAGAACATGGTTGGAAATGAGGTGACTAAGACAAGACATGTACAAATGGTACAGGCTATGCCTCCTCTAAATGTACAATTAAGTCTCCCAAATCCACTACCTAATTTATAGAGACAACTTCCATGAAGGACATTTCATAACAATTTTAGAGGCTTTAACAAGTTAGAGAATCAATTGAAATAGTGTTACAAAAGGTCATTGTAGCTAATTTAATTGTATGGCCAGTATCAAGGCTATTTCTTCAAGATCAAGAAAAACTAGACTGGTACAAAGAGAATGAATGGTGTAACTTTCATCATGTTGCTAGTCACAATGCATATCATTATGTTCAATTACAACATATTATTGAGGACATTATTGAAAGTGGTGAACTAGAAATTAAGTTGGCCCCTAATTAGGACACAAATTAGGATATGGGAATCTATAAACACCCCTTTCCTCAACATGATCCACCACTACCAAGAAATAATCAAAATGGTCACAATCAAGGATAGAGGTAGAATCAAAACCAACAACAAGGTCAAAATCTTAATGAGCATAATCAAGATCATGATTCCCATACTAAAAATGTGGCTTACAATAATGTACTTTATTACTATAATAATATTGTGGGATGAATTTCTATAACCCATAATACCACTATTACTATAAAACCACATAGTCAATCTCATGTTTCCTACAACATAGGACCCATCATTATAGGGTTAACACCCTCTCCCCCTAGTAATACTATGTCGAGTTCACATCATCATGTTGCTACTCCATTTACATAGGCTACTAATCTTAAACAATAACACCTTTCTTCTAATTATAAAGGCTTCTCATTGAACCAAAATTATAGAAATATAGTTAGTCACCCTTGAGTCACCATCTAAAGACCTTTTCCTTCCTCTTCTAATTATAAAAACTCCTTGCCACCTCTAGGTTGTGCATTCACAATTAGATGCTCATGAGTTACCATCTAGGACCCTTTACCCACTTCTTCCATAAAACCTAATGAGAACATTATGCCAATGGTTCCAAATTTGAATACTATCCCAACAAAGACTAACATAGTTTAATCCATAATTCAACGGCCTTATAGTCTAACAGATCAATTAGATAAAACCCCTACACAAACTTCCATATTAGAACTTTTATGGACATCTAATGTCCATATAACTATCTTTAATAGAAAAAATTAAGAGTTTATTGTGACTAATGATATAAACCTTAATCAGTTCTAGAACCTAGTTGGACACTTGTCTTCATTTTATCACATCACATTTGATCAAAAAGACATGTTCACCCTTAGCCCAAACCATAATAACCCACTATACATTGAGATAATCATTATAGATCACAAGATCAAGTAGGTTCTTATAGATAATGGTTTAGGGTTGAACACCATATCTATTAAATGGTATGATGATTGGGCTACATGGATAAAGACATTTAGCTAGAAACTATTGCAATCAAGGCTTACAACAATGCCAATAGGGAGTCATCTAGTACAATTTGGGTGCTAGTCATGGTTTTATTTCTAACCATAAATTATTCAATATTATGGATATTGATCTTCCTTATAACATACTTCTTGGTTAGCCTTAGATACATGAAGTACAGGTAGTTCCATCTACTCTTCACTAATGCCTTAAGTTTCTCCATGATGGGATAGAGGTTACTATTCCTAATGATTAGTAGCCATATCAATATTGCAAACATCTTGAAATAGAGTTTCATAATTATAACGATTGCCTAAGTTATGAATTCATCACAAAGAAGAATAAATACATTATTTCTCGTCCATCTCCATCTAATTATATAGACTTTGGTGATCTATCCTTCACTTGACTGATCTATTTCCTATAGCTCTAGCCAAGAAGGTTATTATTAAAGAGTAGGCATTTACACATACCATCTAAAGGACATCTTCCATATTGCAAAATTACCAAAATCTGATAATACATTTGGTAAGCTTAAAACTTCATAGACCCCTAATAAATCTGATCAAATTTAGTAACCAAAGAAGAAATAACCAAAACCTTCTTTGGTTTTTATACCTATAATTACATCAATGAAAGATCAAGAGGCTTTTACCAAGGGAGATTGGTTGTGTTATGAAGGCGTTGCTAATTGTTTAGAATCCAAAGTATCCTATCCCTACCAGAATATTGGATCATCTTGAATATATAGGGAAAGCCCTTGATCCATAGGCATAAGGAATTTTAGATCCCTTATCAGCTGGAGTGGTCAATTAGAATCATTGTCTTAGATTTAAACTAGTAGAGGATGACCTCATGACATTTGATAGTGACTCTTTAGAAGTTATTAGTAATGAAACTTATATAATTGACATAATGTCTCATTATAGCCTTCTTGATGAGCTTATTGACTCAGATTTATTTGATTTAAACACTATATTGACCATAATACCTATTAAATATTCTCATCCTAAATGAAAACCCATCCTAGTGGTGCTTCCCTTCCTAAAGCAAGACATTATATCTTTACCATTGGTGCTTCCCATCTTGAAGCAAACCCTCACTATAACCTATGCCCTTAACATCCTAAACTCATAGATTGGGACCAAAAAAAATTGGTCATATTCCTTGATGAGTTCTAAAATTAATAATTAATAATAGAATAAATGGGCCTACAAGATGCATTCCCCATTGGTGTTCATAAATAGGGTTTTGATTTTTCATTAGATCCTTCTACCTACTTTGGAGAGCAAGCAAATTTGTTTGCTCATAATAAAGAACAAACATTGAGATCTTCAAGTGAAAACCTCTTTGAGGCACTTGTCAATTAGGGAAAAAGTAATGAAAAAGACAAGCCTTTGAGTGAAAACCTATTTCAAGTGCTCCTAGGTAGGAAAGTTTGTTCATCCCCTCAGGACATAACAATTACATCTAACCCAAGTTCCATAGCTATTACAAGCATCTCTTCAGAACAACATCAAATACCTGAGCATCTTACTCTTTATTTTCTAGAGGTTTTTACCAATTGGCCTTTACCTGAGAAGGCATATTTTGATTCTTCATATTACCTTGATCTTTTGGAGGAAGAACAAGAAGATATAACAGAGGAAAATGATCATGACCATACATTACCTATAATTCTAGAAGACAAATCCACACTCCTTCTAGAGAGATAATATAAGTGAATTTGGGAACCCATGAGGATACCAAAATTGTTTATCTTGGAGCTTCCCTTATTGTATAAGAACATGAACACATTATATCCATTCTTAAGGATTATGTAGACATCTTTGCATGGGAATACTCTAACATACTAGGCTTGGACATAAATTTAGTTATGCATCATCTTGTTTTTCACCCTAGTGCTAAAATAATCAAGAAAAAATTAAGAAAGATGCATCCACGCATCACCCTTTTGGTTAAGGTTGAGTTGGAAAAGTTTTTAGGAGCCAATTTTATCAAACCACTAGACTACTCTGAATGGGTTTCTAATATATTACTAGTGAGTAAAAAGACCTTAGGCATTTGTATTTGTACTGATTTCCATGATATCAATAAAACATGCCCCAAAGATTATTTTACTCTGTCCAACATCGACATGATCATTGACTCAACTGCTAGGTAAGAGAGGTTATTTTTAATGGATGGATTTTCTAGTTACAATCAAATCAAGATAGCCCCTAAAGATCAACATAAGACCATGTTCACCCCTTTATTACAGACATTATGTTACTAAGTCATGCCATTTACTTTGAAGAATGATGGAGCCACATATCAATGTGTAATGACTATCATTTTCCATGATGTGATGCATGACATTATCAAGGACTATGTTGATGATATACTATCAAAATAAAGAACAAGAGATAGATACCTTGACATTCTATAAAGAATATTTGAGAGGCTTCATGCATATAAACTCCACTTCAATCATAAGAATTGTGTCTTTTGAGTCACATCAATAAAATTTCTAGGGTTCACTGTATAAAAATGAGGGATCGAAATTGACCCTAAAAAGGTCAATGCTAATGTGGAAATGCCTCCACCAAATAATCTTAAATAGTTGTAAGGTCTATAAGGAAAGATCCAGTCTATATGTAGATTCATTTCTCAATTGGTATATAAGTGCCACCCAAAGATTTTTAGATAGAATTTTCAAAGATTAAAGCATACTTAGCCAATCCACTAGGCTTACAATGTCCAACATAAAGAATTCCATTTCTTCTTTATATATCAGCCATGAAACATGCACTAGGGGAACTTTTAGCTCAGAATGATGATCATGGTAAGGATTATGTTTTTTATAATTTAATACGCAGATTGGTAGCCTATGAACATATGAGAAGGCATGATTAGCTATGGCATTCACTACTTATAAATTGTGACATTATATGCTAAATAAAAAACTATTGTTATCACCAAGGTACATCCTCTCAAGTTCCTCTTATATAAATAAGATCTTCAAGGATGCATGGATAAATGGATTATGCTCCTTTGTGAGTTTGATATTGATTACTAGAAAAAAAGGTAATCAAAGGATAACTTCTTGCTGACCAACTTGTAGAAGCTCCTATTATGTCTACTCAACTTCTTATCTTTGACCTTCTAGATGATTCTATTATGATGATAGAATAAGCACCATAAGAACATGAATAGTGGATGCTCTATTTTGATGGATCCTTCACATCTTAAGGGTCTATATCTAGCATATTTTTGATCACGTCATAAGGATATTTGATCCACAAAGCATTTCGTAGATAATTTTAGTGTACAAACAATATCGCTGAATATGAGCCATTATTTGTAGAGATCTATCTTGCTATATAGTGGGATATTCAAAGCTTAAAGGTATATGGAGATTCATAGATAATCATAAATTAGATAATTTACTAGTATCAAACAAAGGATGATAAGATTGTTCCTTACAACCAAATTATTGATAACCTCAAAACACATTTTAAATCTCTACAGTTTGAGAAAGTTCTACAAGTCAATAATAGATCTACCAATACCATGGTAACAATTAGTTCCATGATTCAAATGCATGTCAGTGTTAAAGAGCATCAATTCTTAATTGAAAATCTTCTTTATTTGGCACATATTCTAGTAGATTTAGAGAGGATATGCACCATTTTTTATCCTAATCCCTCCCCTGAGCTACCATGGTACTAAGATTTTTATAACTATTTTCTATAGTCAAGTATTTCCCATCAACCTTTCCAACAACCAAAAAAAACTATTCATTCATCTCTTAACACGTTATATCCTCCTTGGAAACATGTTTATCATAAAGGCTATGATGGAATGCTTCTTCATTATTTATCCTTGGGATAATCTAAGCTAGCACTAAAGGAGGTTCATGAAGGAATGTGTGAGGCCCATACCAATGGTGTAGTCCTAGCAAAGAAGATCCTTATAATAGGCTATTATTGGCCCAAAATGGAGATAGATGTTTGTAATTATGTAAAGAAGTGTGTTACTTATTAGCAGCATGGCAACTTGATGTATGCACCTTCCTTACCATTGCAACCAATTACAACACCATGGCCATTCTCAACATAGGGTTTGAATCTCATTTAGAATATTAACTTGACATCTTTAGATGGACATAAGAACATTTTTACTACAACCAATTACTTTACCAAGTAGATTAAGGCCATTCCTCTCAGTTATGTTACTAAGAAACAAATAGCCAAATTCATTCATTACCATATCATCTATCAATATGACATCTCAATCTGTATTATATCTGATAATGGTAGATCCTTTGTGAACCAAGATGTGAAATATTTTTATGCAAAATTCAATATCAAGCACAAGAAATCCACTCCATATGACCCTCAAGGAAATGGACAAGCTGAGGCATCAAATAAAACCATTCTAGCCATCTTAAAGAAGATTGTAAACGATCCTAGCCATAATTGGCACTTGCAACTCTTTCTTACCTTTTAAGCTTATTGAACCAATTATCACACCCTAAATGAAGCTACTCCATACTCCCCTATTTTTGGCATTAAATATATCATCTTGGTCGAGATTGAGATCCCATCATTAACAATATCACTAGAGCACATTGAAGATAATGAAGACTATAGAGCCTCATTACTGCATGAACTAGAGTTTCTTGATGGTAAGTGTTTGGTTGCCCTAGAAAACTTGTAGGCCTATTAGAACAAATTGTGGAGAAGATACAACACATGCATTCTCCCTCAATAATTTGAGATCGGTGACTTAGTTTTGAAAGATAACTAGAAGAATAGGAATACAAAACCCAAGAAGAAAGGCAAGATTTAGCCTAATTGGTTAGGACCATATATTGTCATAGAAAACTATCGATCAATAGCATATCAACTAGCTAAACCTAATGGTGAAGAACTTTAAGATCCCATGTACATCATACAACTTAAGAGGTTCTATGCATGAACAAGCTTTGAGCTATTATCTATAAAACCTTTGATTTGTGGGGCAACTTGTGCTATCATAATTTTATCCCACCCTTTTATCTTACCTTGAACATATTTTATACTACCTTGGTCCACTTTTCATGATTCCTAATAGTAAAGGCTTTAAATCCTTGGCACTCTAAACATATTCTTCATCCCATTCTGGATTGATCTCTTTAAGAAGCATAGTCTTTATTATGTCTAAGGTATGTTATAAGCTTGAACACTTTTTATCCCTTGGCCAATTATGATCTCGATTATGTCTCATGAATATTATGAACATCCTTATCAATAGTTCTACAAAGTAGCTCAGCTAAGATAGTATTGTGCAACTTCAAATAAGTGAATAGACATATCTTCTTAGTTTTAGACCATTGATACACTTTTATAGATAGGTGAATGCGGATACTTATTTTTTAATTTAGGTTACACATTATTCTATATCATATTTTCTACTCTTTATTATTTTATCAAGAGCCTCACTCTCATCAATTTTTAAGCATGAGCTATTATAGCTAGCTTAGCTATCTTATTGGAATATATATTCTCAAGACATGCATCTCCTTGACTATATGGTCCCACCTTGTGAATATTTTATCCCAAAAACACCAAAATCATTAGAAATACTTTGAAAATGCCAAAAACATTAGAACATGATCAACAAAAGGACAAAAAAATTGTCTCATGCTTCTATACATTTTTACATTCTTGTTCTACCATGCTATGCTCTTACCATTTTACAAGCATAGAAACACCAGTTCATTTCATCTTGTCTTATGCACTTGAATTTTTACAAGATAATTATTTCTCATCTCATTAGCTTCTTGTTTTCTAGACCATTCTCATTTGTTTGTTGTATCTTCCATTCCTTCTATAGCATTAATCATGCTAGTCTAATCATCATTTTTATTCTATCCCATTTCTTGGAATAACTACATTTTGGCCTAAAGTTCATGTTGGAACATGCATCCATGGAAATATGTAGGTAGTTTCCACTTATCTTATACATCTAGAGTCAACTTTTCCAACCCTTTCCTTTTCTTCTCTTCTTCCATTTTTTATATCATTGTTCCTCTTTAATTAGGGAAAATTATCATGTCATTGTTCTTTGTTATGATATGGTGGAAAGTAACACCTCTACCACACATGTATGAACATTTTTCTTTATACAACACTAACTTGGTTTTTGTTTGTTTGTGTTTAGTTGAGTTCTCTTGATGTTTTATTGTGTTTTATTAGTGTTTTTTTGTGATTTTGCACCTCTCCTTTTCTCTTTTTATTATTTCTTATCTCATCTTGGTCTTGTGTTTCTTTGATTGTTTTTTTTCTTATCTCTTTTATGTTTTAGAATATCTTGATGATTCACATGGATCTTGATTGTTTATATCTTGATCCTATGTTATTAAGTTGTTCTTGGACCATTTTTTTTATTTGATTGTTGTTGGTGTCTTATTTTTCTATCTAATTTTGCTTTTCTCTTTTGTGTTCAATAATGCCTTGATGGTCCACATAGATATTAATTATTCATATCTAAGTCTCATATCGTTAAGACATTTTTGACCTTTGTTTTTAAACATTTTTTTCCTACTTAAGATCATATCTTTATTTCAAGTTATGTTCATTTATGTTTATCTTTTTCTTTGTTTTTGCTTTTTTTTTAAAATGTAAATCACTATAACTTTGGTTTTGGTCATTGTTTTACCATTATCGTTAGTTATAGGTATTCAAAATTGAACTGGCTTAGTGTAATTGGAATCTTATGTCATTCTAAGTTTTTCATACTTATGATGACTAATTTATTTTTCTGTATCAAGCACTTTGTGTTTAGGTCTCAATGTCTTAACATCAGCATCAACTCCAATAAATGATTCTCATGATATGGAATTAGGATTCTAGGTAGCATACATTTCAAGCTTCTTTCTCTATGCTTAGATGTTCATCTCTTTGCATACAAAGTAATTATAATCAATTCTTGGTCTTTTTCATCATTCCTCATTCCATTCTCTCCCAAACTTGGGTGAACTAGATTGGCATAAATTCATGTTGGAACATGAGTCCATGTAACTATGTAGGTAACACTCAATTTTTATTGAGGTTAGCTTTACTATCTCCATTATTATTTTCATCTCTCTCATCACTTTGTGCATTCTCATATTCTTTGTTTTATATGTCCTTCTAATCTATTACACCATCTCATGTACATTTGTGTCCACTCACTTTAACCTATATTTTTAGTTATTTCTTTGATCTATTTTTCTTTCCAATTGCCCATGTAAGGGCACAACATCTAAACAATGTTTGAATCACATCATCTCTATATAGGCAAATCATTACTTATTATTTGTCAATGATCAAGATTTTCCCTACTAGGTAAAAACTATTTTATCATAATCAAATAGGCTCTATTGGAGTACTTATTATTATATTCTCTTTGGAGACCCTGTTCTAGTGGTGCTTCCCTTCCTGAAGTAGAATATTCTCTCTTTTCCTCTAATTCCAAGCTCTCCACATTAAATCCCATGATGGTAATATTTTAGTGTGAAACTTATCTCAAGATTGATCAATGCCATTAGTTTGCAACTTGTACTCTCAAATTGGGTACATTTCAAGTGTGTCCCTTATATTTATGGATTGTATCTTTCCAATTCCCCCTATCTCTAGGGCTTATTATACCTCTAATTATATTTTGATTTGTTGATGGTTAAAATTTTTCTTTGCTTCTAACACCAACAATGGGAAGTTTCAAGAATGTGGGACTTGAAGCTTGAAATGACCTCCAAGTTTTTAAGAAGCTAGTCTCTTCTTTATCTTGAGTGTTGGGAGGAAAGGGATAGAAAATTAAATAGAAACACAAATGCAAAGAAATAAAATCTAACCATGGTGATGCACCTGAATGTAATTTGACCCTTAATTCTAAGCATATTTAAACTATATGTAAGATTCAATTACATTAAAGAGTGAACAAGGCATGATCAATGTAAAATATAGAAACAATAGAAACAGAGGCTCATAGCTTAGACTACTTTTGCAATGACACAGAAAACACCAACAAAGGCACAAAACTCAGTCTTCCTATTAACTCTCAAGTTACATAAAAGGCACAAAAACATGCACAGTTACATAAACTTTCCAATTCAATAAGATAGAACAAAGGCAAATGATATTCCTCATCATAGCTCTAAAAGTCTAAAAACTCTTGACAATAGTCTCTCACAAAAATTCTCTCCAATCTTCTGATGATGATTTCTACTAATCTCTGCACCCCTCTTTATAGCATTGGATTCACTCCAGATTGTCTGCATGTTCCCAATCTAATGGCCCAACTGAAATCTAACTAAACTAGAAGTGTCTATCAGAAGATATTTCTTAGATTCTAAAACATTCTATCTTTCTATAGTGCATTGGCTGAAACAGATACATAGGATGCTCCCTTCTATCAAATCAAAGAGGACACTTGGAAAATTTCTTGAAAACCTTTTTAATACTTAGGAGGCACCAGAGAATGACACTTGGCATGTTTTGCAGCCTTATAGAAGACACACGGTACTCTCCGTGTTACCTATATTACTATTGTATATTCGCTTAGAAGTGTTTGGTCTTTGACATCTGTCGCCATTTGCTTCTCCCAAAACTTAAACAAATTCTATATAAAATGGGACCCAAAGTAGTTCTCGCACGAGCAACTTCAAAAAGAAGACAAGGAAATGTGGCATTTTCCACTTATTCTTGACAAAGGACACATGGTGATTTTCATTGCCTTTAGCTACCTTTTGAGAAACCTATCAAAGGTGACACATGTCCATCTCCACATTTCCCTATCTATATTATAAAAAAAATTAGGCCTCATTTCATACTTACATGGATGGTGACACTTGGAAGCTTCCACTTGCTTCAGAACAAAAACCCAAGACCCACCATAGTCTTTATTTGTTAATGAAAACACACAAAGATAATTCAAAGGTTGACACATGATGGCTTCTACTCTCTTTAGTTGGGGATATGTGGCATCTTCTACTACTTTTAGAAAGGCACATTGAAATTTTCTACTATCACCACCTGGCACCTTCTGCTTGATCTTGATACTTAGCTTGTTGAAATGCTTATTGAAACCTTCTGCTCAAAAGAGATTTGAAATGCAGATGCCGATATCAAACATGGATGTTGACACTTGTTGCATTCAGTTGAATTGTTATGAGACACATGGCACATCTTAACCAACTTCTAAAAAATATGAAAGGTGCCTCAATCAATGACACTCAGTAGATTCCACTCAATGTTAACACTTAAACAAAATTGAGGCAAAAAGAAAAATGAGTCCGTGCTCTGAATCAAAACTCCATCTTCTCAAACCAACATGGACAAGGACAAAATTTGGATTGCACGACTGTGAATCAAAATGAAATGTAGAGTATTTTTTACTCTATAATTATTGGTGACCCTAAGGACTTTTGAGCCTACTCAAAAAGAAACCAAAACTCCTACTTGATCAAAATGGCAAAAAATTATAGCTTCAGCAATGTTGTTTGATAGGTAGTCCACTCATTATTAGATAACCCCTGCTTATTTTGCAATTTATTAAAGGCTAAATCAAGGTTGATAATATCCTTGTGTGAATTTTTTTTCAAAATTTGAACCATAGCTTTTAATTTGAATTCGAGCTGGGAGATAAGAATCAAAATAGCTTCTACTTTAGCTACTAATGAATCATCCCTTAAATCTTGAAAAACTATTTGATCTTTCTACTTGGCCAACAACAAAGGTTTAATTTCATCAACCACGAGCACAATATTATCATCAAGAAACAGAGAAGGAAGACCTAATTGCACTAGGTCTTCAATGTGCTATTTCATTTCATTGATTCCTTCTTTAATTACATCAATAAGTTCTCTATAATTGATGGCTATGATATTACAATTGAGAACCTCATTCACTTGCTTAGCAGTGACCATTCTGTTATCAATTCTACTGCTAACAATGTTCTATCTATTGCATCATAAAGGTTTTGCAGCAATGTTTCAGAGTCCAATACTCTCCCAAAAACTATGGCCAGAGTGTTTACAATTGAATACTCCACCTTTTTGCACAATTTATGTGCATTTAGTAGGAAGGTGAGAGAAGGCCTGAGTTGGATAATCTCTGAAGAGATTCTCTTCCACATTGATTCATACAGCTCCTTTACCAGATTTAACACTCTGACATTTTTTGGCCTATTAGCCAGCTCCAGTGTCAATTGTTCTTATCTTTGTTGCTTAGCTTGAAATTGGGCTTGTATATCCATGGTATTATTCTATTCAACCAGTAGCTTTTATTGCAATTGAGTAACTTGTAACAGGCTTTCCTCACATTTTTCTTGTAATGCTACTTTTTCTCACCTTAGGGTCATAACTACATATTTTACCTACATTAGCCTTACTTTTAAGGAATCATTTTGGCCCTAGATCACCTGGTGAGTATGAAGAAAAACATTATCTTGAAACTATTTATTTAGACTCTCTATTTCATTGTCTTCTCTATCAATTTCTATGGTCAAACTGCTACAATTTGCCTTCTCCCTGGCTAGATCAGCCTCCATCTTCTGTAGCTTCCTTGATGTTTTCAAGTAGTCTTTAGTAACTACAAAAGTGGATTCAATTAGTAGTGCAATTTTTTATTGTGGCCTAAATAGGGACATGTCTATGGCTACTGCATTCATTATGTAGTCTTCTAGCTGCATATGTTCACTTGGTTTGATGACATTTGGTGACAAATGAGTCACCATCAATTGTTGCTGAATAGGGTCAAATTGTGATTATAGATGAGGTGTAGCTAAGGATTTATTTTCCTTGATCTTCTTTTTCTCTCTTTGGCCTTCCCTCACCTTCTTAGCAGCATATGCTTGAGTTTGGAAGGTAGAAGGAGAGGCAATGTGCCCACCCACAAAAGGATGTCTTTGTGGCAAACCATATGGAATAGCCAATTGTTAGCTATGGGAAATATGAGGAGGTAGCTTCTTGGGAATAGAGGGAGAAAAGTGAGGCAATGTTAAGGCTTTAGTAGGGATAGATGGGGCAAAGTGAGAAATTGGCACAATAGAGATGACAGGGAATGTCATCTGGCTAGATGGAAGCATCATGCCAATAAGAGAAGAAAAAGATTAAGAAGGAGGAGGAGGAATGATACTTACCTAGGGAGCAACTATAGTACTCTATAATTGGCATTGTGAGGGTTCTGCCCTCTCCTTAGACTCAAGTTGAAACCTCAGCCTTTCTATTTCCTTGGTGTTTCTTCTTCTGGCTGTGCTTCTTTTTCTCTACCATCTACCACTACTGTTAGTGGTGCTTGTGGGGAATTGGGAACTTCAATAAATAATATCTATGGGGAAGATTTTGGTGGTGGAGGCACCACACTCTTTTGTCTTTTCATGATGCTAAGAGATTGTGGCCAAACTGTTAAAGTGACTATAGCTACAGTTTGTTCTGAGGCCTGTGACTCTTGGCTTGATCCTACTCTGGCTTCCATCTCTACACCATGTGTTGGAAAAATTCTTTGTGTTAGGGATAGATACAAGGGAAAAATGGCACTCATCCCATAGTTCTTCCCATCTCTCATCTGAGTCCATGTTCCCAAAAGAATGAGTTGTCTAACAAATTTCTTGCCTATATTTCCAATAGGCTTCTATTTTCTTAGCATCACAATCTTTATTCTTTAGTGCCCTTCTTAATCTAGAAGTCATTCTAACTTTAGGATATAAATACCTCTACTTAGCATAGAATGTTTCCCATGGTCTATTTTGTGGAAGGGGAAAATCTATTAATTCAACATAAAATCCAGGAGCATCTTCCCTAGGGTTTTTCCTATTTTCCCAAAAGGGGAGACCCTCATGTGCAATTCTAGTTGCAACCCTATTAGTCCTTATCTAAGAAGCTATGAAACCATTTGGGTCATATACCCATTTATCTTCGATTAGCAAGAAACCTAGGAAGGCTAGCTTACTAAGCAGCACAATCTCAGCATCTCTGGCTTCTAATACCATGTTGTATGTCATCTATGGGAGGTCATACATTTTTCTCTTCCTCTTCCCAGAGCCATATTCATTGTCTACTATAGACACCTACCTAGTGACCTCTAAGAATGCTAACCTAAGAGTCAAAATCTTAGGTAACAATATTGGTTCCCCACAAAAACCGTGGACTCTAATAATTGTATGGTGGGATCCAAAAAAGAAATCACAAGGAATTGGGAAATTGGCCAAAAAGTTTGAAACACTTGGAAATAGTCTATTTATATCTAGTTTAGGGATAAGGTGATAAAAAGTAGGGGTATAAAATAGTTCCCAAAATTCATATGTATCACCAGTTTTTGACAAAATAGATGTCCATGCAAACACAAGAGTGGTCCTTTGGAGATCAAAACTTGGGTCATACATATCAAGATGCATATGTTGGGAAAAGATGTCAGAGTTTTGATACAACATAAGGTGAAACAAATAAGAAGAGTACCTGAAGACTACTTTTGATTTGAATTGGGCAATTTATTCCACCATGGAGTATGCAATTTGCTTAGAAAAGACAAGCTGATACTCCTACATCTTGTCGACAATTTTCAACCTGAAGAGGATGACCATTTATTCTCCATAGACTACCATATCATCTTTCATTTTGAAGATGAAAGCCATCATAGATAGTGCATCTTGGCTAGCTTGTGTGAATTGGGCTCTTGCTGTAGGGAGTGTCGACATAGTACAATCATCATCACCCATTTGTAATTCATATCCTAAGAACCTTAATTGAGTATTGATGTTTGCCCATGTTCTTTGCATTTTAGCAACTGTGGGAAACATAGTTGTCTTATCATGATACAAGGCTAACATGTCTCTGATAGCATGTGATGTGATTTGTATCATGAATGGACCCTGTTGTATGGTGTTTGAGGGTGCATGGAACAAGTCTACGCATATTTCAACCAAGTCAGGGCATGGATGCACACTTGGGACAATGAATTGTGCCAATTTTGAAGTCCATATCCTCATTACAATTGTCTCATATTGCCCCACCCTAGCCCTCTAAAGACACTTATGATGTGCCCCTTCTCTAAGAGTTTTTCTATTAGCTCTTTGAAGAATTGGGTCCATGACTATATTTGCATATTCTCTTATCTTTGCTAGGTCACTTGCTTGACCAACTTCAAAGATTCTGGTCCGTAGGTAGGTCTTCAATGGTTGCACGAGAGCTAAAGCATATGACTTACTCATAAGAAATTTATCAAGGGATTCATAAATCCTAGCTCCTTATTGTGAAGACTATGCTCCCTCCATCTCTATATCTATTCTGTGATAACTGATATGAACTTTTGTAAAATAGAAAGCACTTTCACTTAAGCAGGTTTACAAAGAGATGAAAATGCAAGTAGCAGGATATTTTCTCACAGATGCAAGAATGTTTGAGAAACTATAAGCTTTAACTCATCCTAAGAGGTATTTATTGACCCATCAAGTCTCAAAATGCATTAAACTTAGATAACCATTAGTAAATCTTACTCGATCTTCATGGGATAGTGAGATAGACATGTTATGCAAGTGGCAGCATACGTGGTAGTGTAAGGTACCTTAGGGATTTTTAAAAGATTTGGGAGATATTCAATGTATTGAGAATTTTGAAAAAAATTAAAAAACTCTGAGCTGTTACTATGTGTTTAAAGAACACTTATTTAAAAGAAAGTGGGAAAGCAAAATGGGAAAACAAAGAAACTAAGAAAGGGAAACTATCTAACTATAATGCGACAAGGACACAACTTAACTAAAATGTTTCAAATAGATTCCATTAATCAAAATCTCTTCAATTTCACCTTCCATTGTTTCTAGCTCAAATGAATTTTTCTATTTACATGCATGAATTTTATAAGGGCTAGTCCATAATGCTTCAAATTTAGTGTGTGTGACCTGGCTTGATGGCTCTTGCATCCCATTTCAAAACAATTGAACCTATTTTGAAATGGGGATTTGATGTCCTCTTATCAAAATAGTCTTTAATTATTTTTTGATGCTTTACCAATGAATCATGGGCTGCATCCCTCTTTTCCTAAACTTCTAAAAGTTCTGCAAGTCTGACCTACATGGGGCCATTTTCTTTAATTTCAATCTATTTAATCAGTTGGAGAGTAGGAATCTCCAAATTTAGTGGTATTACAATAGATTTCCCATATACCAATTCATATGGGGACATTTTGATCACCTATTTAGGCATGATTCTATCAGCCCACAGTGCTAAATTAAGAACTTTATGCCATTCTTTGTGGTGATCAGACCCTATTCTTTTGATGAGTCTAATCAAGTTCTTGTTAGTTGATTCTACCAAACCATTACCCTAAGGGTAATAATTGGAGGAAGTTTTCAGATATATTACATGCTTTAATACAAATTTAGATACTTTAGACCCTAAAAATGCTTTAGCATTATCTAAAATTATGGTGCGAGGAGCCCCAAAGTGAGTACTGATACTCCCTAAAAAATCTAGGATCACATTTTCTATTGCTTCTTTAAGTGGCATTGCCTTAGTCCATCTAGTGAAATAATCTATGGCAGTTAATATCCATTTATGACCGATACTACACACTAGATTTATCATTCCAATGAAGTCAAGACCCCATTGAGTAAAAGGTTCAACCACAATTATATGACTAAGGGGCATTGTTGCATTCCTTCTCATCCCTACATAATATTGACAAGATTGACATTTTCAACCAGCTGATAATAATCTGCAAATAAAGTAGGCTAGAAATAACTTACCTCACTTATCTTTATAGTTGTGGTCTTTGCAGTAAAATGTCCACCTGATACTCCATGATGCATTTCATGTAGTATTTTCTTAGCCTCAGCCTTTTTTACACATCTTAACAATTTGCCATTAGAATTTTTTCTGAAAAGAACCTGTTCAATTTTAATAAAATGAACTCCTTGTATCCTATAGTATCTTCTCTTATTTTGAGGGAGTTCTCTTGGGTAAATTCCATATTTCATAAAATGAATCTTGCTTATGACCCAAGATTCCTTATCTACCTCTTATATTCTTAATACAATTTCCTTTTCTTGTTTTAAATTTGTCTCTTCAAGTATCATATTTTCAAGCTCTTGACTCATATATTGGCATAAGCCACTGCCTCTAACTAACTTAGTGGGTTTAACCTCTACATCATTTTCAAGTCTCTTGGTTATCTAGTTAGCTCTTTTTTCAGTAATTTATCCCTCTATGATGTATTCTCTGACATTTGGGTGAGCTACAAGTATCAGAATTTTGCTTCCTTATACCATATGCCTAAATTTCTTGAGGGATTTTACCATAGCATATGCTTATTTCTCTACAAAGTTGTATCTGGTTTCATACTCCCTAAGATTTCTTGAGCAAAAGGCTATTGGGTGCTCTCCCTCCTGTCTATCATCCTTTTGTGTTAAGATAACAACAATACTTAACTCTCTTCCATATACATACATTACAAAATGCTTAGAAAAATTTGGGTTTTTAAGTACTGGGCCTATTGAGATAGCATTCTTGACTTCTTCAAAATCTTGCCTTCCTTCTATGGTCCACTTGAAAATCAGGTCTTTCTTTAACAAGAGTGTTACTAGTCTCACTAAGCCTACAAAATTGGATATGAACCTATTGATAAAATTAATCTTCCCTAAAAAAGACTGAACTACTTTTTTATTTACTAGAAGAGGTAAATCCATTATAGCTGTAACTCTTTCAAGATCTATGGAAACTCCTTTAGATACTATGTGCCCCAATAATTTTCCTTGAGGGACAACAAAGATACATTTCTTAGGGTTCAAGGATATTCTAAATTCTTGACATTTCCTAAAAATAGCTTCTAAATGATCAAAATGATCAACAACATTTTTTGAAAAAATAGTAAGATCATCAAGATAAATCAAGATGATTTTATTTATAAGTTCCCCAAATGCAACATCCATAGCTCTTTGAAAAGTGGGTCCAGTATTTGATAGGCCAAATGGCATCTTAGCATATGCAAATGTTCCCTATTTGGTAGTGAAAGAAGTTTTGTATTGGTCTTCATCAGCAAACCAAATTTGATTGTATCTAGAGAAACCATCTAGCAAAGAAAATCTTTCTGATCCAACCATAATTTGTAGAATTTACTCCATGAAGGGCAAGGGATAGTGATCTTTCAAAGATGCTCTATTTAGATCTCTGAAATCTACACAAAGTCTTATATCACCATTCTTTTTTCTAACTGGTACTAGATTTGATACCCAGGTTGAGTGTTTGATTGGAAAAAATATTTTAGATTCCAAAAGTTTCTACAACTCATCTACCATTAGAGGATCAATCCTTGGATTTAATGGCCTGCATTTCTATTTGATGGGCTTAGTTCCTTTAGTTAGTTCTATTGTGTGATGAATAATGTCTCTATTATATCCATGAAGGTCTTCATAGCTCCATGTTATGACCCTATCATATTTTTTACACAATTCAGTTAGTCTTTCCTTTTCTTCTTGAGTTGCAGAATTTCTAACTTTTAATTTTTTCCCTTCACTCACCTCAATTTTAGAATAGTCTACTTTGTTTACTTGGAACCTTCTCTTCTCCAAACTTACATCTTCTAGGTCAAATAGATTCTCTAAAGTGATCAAGCCTTTGGGAAGCTTATTAGTCTTTAATTGTATGACTTGATCTCCATATGCTTCTTCAATTTTGGTTTGCAATTGATCAGGAAACTCATCTGATTATTGTAAGAATGATAGTACCTGAGAATCATTTTCAAATACTTGCCAATTCTCATCATTGTCTAGAATAGTTGGCCTCACTATAACCTTTACTGACTCATTGTTAATTAATAGGCTAGTTGCTGGATCAAACTGTGAGCCAATTTGTGCCATAATATCAGCTTCAAAATTTTGAATTCTAGGGACTACTTCAATATTTAAAGCTTCAAAATCTTCTATTAAGTCCCAAATTCTATGTCTGTAAGATCTCATCCTTACATTTTTGGCTATTGCCTTTTCTCTAATTTGCTTCACTACTAATTTTGAATCTCTTTTTACTATTATATTCTTTATTCCCTTTTTCTTGGCTAACAAGATCCCATGTACTAGAGATTCATACTCAGCATCATTATTTGTACAAGTAAATTGGAAATAGATAGCCCTTAAAATTTTCTCACCATTTAGAGCAATAAGACAAATTCTTGCTCCATCACCATTCTTACTTCTAGCCCCATCAAAATTTAGGGTCTAGATTTTCAAATCTTTTTTAGATTATTGAGTAGTTAGTGTCTCTTCCCTTAAAACATTAGGGATTTCATGGTCCTCATCAAAAATTAAATAAGTGCCTAGACTAGTAGAGTCATAATTTCCATATGGGTCACTATGCATCATAGATAACAACTAGGTTTTTTCTTCTTCTTGATCATGCTCAGTTCAATCGCCTAACTCTTCAACAAAAACCCTTTCTTCCTTATTTAACATAGCATGATCTACCTCTAATATTGATATTGGTTCATTGGTTATATGATCCTTTGATAATGGTTCAAATAGAATTTTCATCTTTGAACCATATTTGGTTCTTAGAATGAAGTAAGACCAATCAAGAGACATATATCCTCCTATCTTGGCTATAAAGTCTCTTGATAAACATAAACCAAAAATAGGAGGTATATCTATGACTACTATATCTTGATTAACAATTATATTGGGACAAGTATATAATTGTAATGGGAGTTGTCTAATTCTCCCTATTATTTTCACTAATTTACCATCTAGCTGCATCACTCCTTTAGTGAGTGGCTCATATTTTATTTTTAAAGCATCTATTATTGCATTTGGCATTACTGTAGTACTAGCCCCTAAATCTATCATTTCATTATGCAGCAGTTTCTTGCCAACTATCAGAGTCAAATAGAAAGGGTCTGGTTTTGATTTGCTTACCTCTACTGTATTGTTCACCAATGTTGTTTGCAGATGAACTATGTCCTTGAGCTTTTCTTTTTTAGCAAATCTTTCTTTGATCTCAGTATGTTTAGGCATTTCTTGGCCTTATAGAGCCTCTTGTAACAATGTCTTTTGTTTAGGGATGGCTAATATGTCCCAGATTGATACTTGTGATGGATTCCTTTTTAATTGATCTACCACATTCATCAGTCCTAGAGTTTGGGTTCTTGGAAAGTAAGGATACCTTGCTCTTTCTTGAACTTGTCCTGGAACTACCTGATTTAACATTGGTTGTGGAATTTCTTGCCTAATAGTTGTATTTCTTTGACTTTGGGATGGAGGATTCTCCATAACTTGACTATTTGCAGCTTCAGGCTACTCCACCATTCTTCTCTTTGATCTAGTATAGTAATCTGATTACACCACTAGTTTTTTAGAAGTAGAAGCTTCATTCAATAATAATGATTCTTCATCCTCAACCCATGAGAACAAAGCATGTTCAGGGGCTATTTCTTCCTCTTGTTGTAAAGACAGTCCTTGCATATGTGTCATTAGGACTGAATTTTGCATACCAAGAGATTAGTAGGCTTGATTGTCACTAGTACTTGCAAATTGTCCATCCATTCTTCTTTGCTCTACCACATTTTGTTGTAAATTACCCATGGGACAATGTCTAGTTGTATGAGCATTATTACAAGAGAAACACTAGGCATTGGTGTTATCTACATAATTATTTTGCCCTAGAACAATCTCCGTATTCAAATTGGGGGGAATAGTTTGTGAGGGTGTAGGGACTGCAACTAATTGGTTCACTAACTGATGATTATTTTTCCTTTGAGGACCCTAGTATTGGTTTGGGTGTGATGAAAATGTATTTCCTTGGTAGCCTTGATATTGAGGTCTAGGATAAGGGTTCTACTATCTCTTTATGTTAATCAACTCATTAGAAAATGTCCTTAAGATATTCTTGATATCATCCATCTCATATGACTAAGCATGGAAAAGTTCTTTAGCAGGTGGTTGAGGATATTGATACATAGACACGGGTGGGGTTATGTATTTAGGGCTTCTTGAGGTAATGGCAAGGTAATTTCTAGAAACATGGGCATGGGAGGCCTTGGGGGCAACTTACCAGCATCTATCAAATTATTTTCAGCTTTGACTACATAGTCATAAGCCTCTGGTAGAGTCTAACCTCCAAGTGTCTAAATCATAACATATATATCTAAATTTAAAGCCTTAAGATAAAACACTATAGCCATACCTGGTAATGGTCTAGTGGTAGCAGGAATCCTTTCCCAAGTATTTTGAAATATGGAGTTGAAGTCAGTCATTGCTTCTTGTGGTGCCCTTTGGATGGTAATCAATTGCTGTAACAAAGAAGGCTTATCACCCTTTTCTTTGAATCTTTCAAAGAAAAGATCTCCAAGCTCATCCCATGTAGATATGGTATTTGGGGTCAAGGACCAGTACCATTCTAGATCCTTCCTTTTAAAAGAAGCTGTTAATAACCTTATAACCACATTCTATTATGTGACAACATGTATAGCACAGACATCTGATACATCTTGAAGATGTTCTTTAGTTGTTTTAAAATCTTGCCCATTGAATTTAGCTAGAGCTTTCAAGGCATTTACTGGGATGGGATCCCAAGTGGCTGGTGGTAATGGGAGAATCAAAGGACTAGCAGTGTTCCAACTTGCATAATTCGTTGGGGGTCTAGGGGGTCCCATATTTACTCTTGGTATTGGTATAAATTGATTGACTCTTCTTCTTGGACTAGTTACCAAAGGTGGCAAAAGAATACCTAGATTTATAGCAGATTGTGATCTAGATATTGGTCCACAGCTCTGACTCCTTGTAGCTCTCTGGTTCATACGGTCTTGAAAGAAACTTCAAGTCTTGTCCCATCAGGTGTGCCAAAAACTGTTGATGGTTAAAATTGCACTTTGCTTCTAACACCAACAATGGGAAGTTTCAATAATGTGGGACTTGTAACTTGAAATCACCTCCAAGTTTTTAAGAAGCTGGTCTCTTCTTTATCTTGAGTGTTGGGAAGAAAGGGATAGAAAATTAAACAGAAACACAAATGCAAAGAAAGAAAATCTAACTATGGCAATGCTTCTAAATCTAATTCGACCCTTAATTTTGAGAATAGTGAAACTATATGTAAGATTTAATTACATTAAAGAGAGAACAGGGCATGATCAACATAAAAGATAGAAACAATAGAAATAGAGGCTCACAGCTTAGACTACTTTTGCAATGACATAGAAAATAGCAACAAAGGCACATAACTTAGTCCTCCTATTAACTCTCAAGTTACATAAAAGGCACAGAACCATGCACAGTTACATAAACTTTCCAATTCAAGAAGATAGAACAAAGGCAAATGATATTCTTGATCACAGCTCTAAAAGACTAAAAACTCTTGACAATAGTCTCTCACAAAAATTCTCTCCAATCTTCTGATGATGATTTCTACTGATCTTTACACCCCTCTTTATAGAATTAAATTCACTCTAGATTGTCTGCATGTTCCCAATCTAATGGCCCAACTAAAATCTAATTGAACTGGAAGTGTCTATCAGAAGATATTTCTTAGATTCTAAAATGTTCTATCTTTCTATAGTTCATTGGCTGAAATAGATACATAAGACACTCCCTTCTATCGAATAGAAGAGGACACTTGGACAATTTCTAAAAAACCATCTTAATACTTAGGAGGCACCAGAGAATGACACTTGGCATGTTCCACAACCTTACCAAAGACACATGGTGCTCTTTGTGTTACCTATATTCCTATTGTATCTTTGCTTAGAAGTGTTCAGTCTTTGACATTTGTCACCATCCGCTTCTCCCAAAACATAAACAACTTCTATAGAAAATGGGACCCAAAGCAGTTCTCGCCTAAGAAACTTAAAAAAGAGGACAAGGACATGTGGCATTTTCCACTTGTTCTTGACAAAGGACATGTGGTGATTTCCATTACCTTTAGCTACCTTTTGAGAAATCTGTGGAAGGTGACACGTGTCTATCTCCATGTTTCCCTGTCTATATTATAGAAACAATCGGGCCTCATTTCATACTTACATAGATGGTGGCACTTGGTGGCTTCCACTTACTTCAAAATAAAAACTTGAGACCCACGACAGTCTTTATTTGTTAATGAAAACACATAAAGATAATTTAGAGGTTGACACGTGGTGGATTTTGCTCTCTTCAATTAGGGATATGTGGCATCTTCTACTACTTTTAGAAAAGCACATTGAAATCTTCTGCTATCACCACCTGGTGCCTTTCGCTTGATCCTGATACTTAGCTTATTGAAACCTTCAACTCAAAAGAGATTTGAAATGTAGATGCTGATACAAAACATAGATGCTGACACTTGTTGTGTTCCACTGAATTGCTATGAGACATGTGGCATGTCCCAACCAAATTCTAGAAATTATCAAAGGTGCCTCAACTGATGACACTTGGCATCTTCTGCTCAATTTTAACACTTAAACAAAATTGAGGCAAAACAAAAAATGAGCCTGTGCTCTACATCAAAAATCCATCTTCTCAAACCAATGTGGATAGGTACAAAATTTGGATTGCACAACTGTGAATCAAAATGAAATGTAGAGTATTTTTTACTCTATATGATCATTGATGGTAATCACGTGTGTAAGCATTAGCTCATCTAGATGTGATTTATTCCATGTGTTAATCTCTCACTTTCTCTCTCTTTTTGAGAGTCCATCCTTTTCTTCCATCCTAGTATGTCCTCTTAAGGTGGCATCATGGGTCTGTTCAAAATTTCTTCTTGAAAAATATTTTCTTTGAAAAGATGTTGCTTCACCTGAATGTCTTGTCATGCCTTCTAAAATTAGGGAAAAATATAAACATCTAATTCCTAACACCATTTGTGTTGAAATTATCAATCTTACTTAAATTGTACTCAAATCCACATTTTAGGTCAAAATCCATAAAACATCTTAAATGTTTCAAAGTTATGACTTACAAGTGTTATTTTAGGTTAAATTATCCCTAAATAGGGAAATGCATTTTATGGGCTAGCTAACTTTGATCAGATCATTTTGAGTCAAAATGACAATTTCTCTATTTAGTGTTATGGATCAATGTTTTCTTCTAATTCATTGGTACACATCATGTACCTTTATTATTTGGTGTTGGAAACATCCTAAATGGAAATATAGCTCCAACACATCTAACATCACCTTCTAGTTCCTCTCTAGTCAAATTACTACTTAGTAATATGACTTTCTTACCATTTTGATTAATTATGCACCAATTTTCAAGGAATTGCATTAAACTTTATTAAACTTACTTAAGCTAATTAATCTAATTTAAGATCTTAAGTAATAATTTTATATATATTTTTGAATATTTCATTATTGTAAATTTATTTTGAACATTTGCATCACTTAATGACATCATCTATGGGGTGGCATCTATCAAGCCATAAGTGTATAAAATATCAGGATTATAGGTCACCCATGCCTAGCTAATGCCTCCCATACCTCTTTAGTTCTTATTTATATTAAGGATATTTATGAGTTTAATTCTAAATATTAGGATTATCCATGGCCACACATCTCAATCTTGAGATGGACGGCCATGGTTGATCCTGACGAATCTCAAAAATATATAAATAAAGAGGCCATGAACATGAATTAAAAAAGATTGAATATTGCAAAGTTATAATGTTAAATTATTTCAACAATACTTTGTATTTTATCATTGATTTTGTTTTAAAGCTTCATTAATATGCTAATTTAGTGATTTGGAATCATGATCCTCGGTTTTATGGAGTGTTCTTGAGATATTGGAGGAGTTTGCCACCTTTGTTGACAAAGACAAAGATCCTTGATCAAGGGAGAACATGCTTTTGAGCCACATGGGTATGATGAATCCATTTGGGAAGGTAATATGACATTTTCTTTCTTTAATTTGTTTCTTGATATCCTTTGTAATTCCCATAGGAATAGATAGGCTTAGTTAGTTAGTTCTTTATGCATTTTTCATGATTTATGGACTAATGTTTGACTAGCTTGCTTTGTAATCCTCTCTACATTAATAATTGGTTTTGTATTAGGATTATATTATATTTTGTAATATCATTTTTAATTAAATAATTTAAGTTATTTACTTTTATATTTTTAGTTATTTGATTTGGACATGTTGATTATCATTCCTAATCTAGACTTGAATAAATAAATGAGTATATATTGGTGGTTTTGATGGTTAAGGCTGATTGTAACTTAGATGGGTATCCAAGAAAATCAATTTTAAGAATATCTAGTGGATTAATTTTAATCCATTTTATATCATTAGGTAGCTAGGGTTATTTTTTCCCACTTCCAATTTATACTATAAATAAATTAATTATTCACATCTCACCTTGGAATGATATAGTTGTATTCTTGTGTTATTTTATTTTAAGATGTCTCTCTTAGTTGGAAATTTGATTGCTTAGAATTCACTTCATATTCTTTATTATCACAACCACCATCCTATTGATGGTTGGGATGGTGAGTGCCACTGATGGTTGGGCTCATAGTGCTAGTTGGGTAATTTTGTCTTGATCACTTCATCCATGTTTGAATCCATGATTTGATGACTTCATACATGCATAAAAACTGATGGTAAAAATTTAATTTTTTAGTTAGGTTAATTATTTGATATGTCTTGTTATCATTAATAGTAGGTTAGATAGTATTCAATTACTTAGTATTGTTGATAGCATTGATATTGAATCAATTATTATTCAATCCTTGTTATTGATCATGTTAGCTACTAACTTGTTTTCTAAATGGATTGTTAAATTAATATGAGAGTTAAACACTGTATGAGATAAAATAGTTATTGGTTTAAGGTGATATGATTTAGGTAGATTGAATTATTTAGTTACTAGTTTTAACTTCGTATTGATTTAACATTCTATTATATCTGAGCTAAATTTATTATAAATTCTTGTAGGTGATTAACCCTTATATATATATATATACACACATACATATACATATATATATATATGTATATATATATATATATATATATGTATATATATATATATGTATATGTATATATATGTATATATATATATATATATGTATATATATATGTATGTATATATATATATATATATGTATATATATATGTATATATATATATGTATATATATATATATATATATATGTATATATATATGTATGTATGTATGTATGTATATATATATATGTATATATATATATATATATGTATATATATATATATATGTATGTATATATATATATATGTATATATATATATATGTATATATATATATATATGTATATATATATGTGTGTGTATATATATATATATATACTCATTTCCACATTAATTTTTAGGTATAAACGAATGAATATATGGATGTTAGCTTGGGACTTACTTAGTTGTTTATACTAGGTTATTAATCATGTAAATATGTTTGAGTTAGAATATTCTTGACTAGATTATATAGTCAAGTAGATATAAGTTATGTTATTAGTTGATCATGACTAAGTTTGATAGTTAAATTTGGTTTATCACCTTATGTATGAAATAAATATAATTACATAGATACATATGGATCTCTTAGTTACTTTCAGTAATGCATAAACTTTTAGTAACTGGCTCATGAGGAGAAATAAACCAAATTCCTCCTTTCGAGCATTCATTTTAGATATACTTGGTTACATGTAAGGTATGTACTTTACATATGTTTGATCTAAATATTATTAATTTCATTTATTAAGACATGCATGATGCATATACATAATATGAAACTTAATATTTTTACTCTTGCATTACATAATAAATGAAATAGGGATTAACTAAATATCATGATTTAAGCATAGGCATACATAATATCTATGCATAGAATAATCATATGACTAAGTGAAAGAACTTGAAGGAAATTATGATAATGTATTTCTTAAGAATCAATGAAAAAATATAATAAATGTATACATCTTTTCTATTCCAATTGATGATGTATAATTATATACCTAACATCTTCATGCTTACTAATTTCTTTCATATTAGACTGTATGTTGTTTCACTTTCCTTTCCAATAGTTGAACTAACCTACCTCATTGCCTTGGCTACCAAATAGAGAAATTTTTAAGAGTTCCTTGAGTGGAATATTTTATTTGAGTTCCACTCAATTTGAAATAGGTGAATTTCACTTTCTTGATGATGTTGAATTATGTGCTTGATCATTTCTACTGTATAAAACACTTGCCACCTTCTAGTCTATCCAAATTATGAATTTATTATAAATGCAATGATTTAATTAGGCATACATTTCCTTATATGATAATGGAATATTGAATAAAAAGAAATGAATCCTTTATTAATTATCTATCTAAATCATATCTGTTATTGAATAATTACATGATTTTACTTCTCTTAAAATAAGTAGACAATTAAGGTTTAATTGATTAAATGTCTTACAATCTTTTGTTTATAATATCACATTGGCTATGCCAAGATAAATCATTATATGATTATGTTTCTTGATTTCTTATAGAATAATGATGTTGATCATAACTATATCATTAATTGTTATTCTAGTAATATCATCTGTGTTGGTAAGCAAATGATGTATGAATTATAAAAGTAATGCAGTGACCTTAAAGGATGTAAGACGTTTATGACCTTGGTCAGTAGCATTATGGAACTTTGTCTTCTTATTTTTTTCTATATTTATGAAATATTTTTTTTTTGCATGAATGATTATAAATATGCATGTATTGAATTGATTTCTTATTGTTGATTATGTTTACTTGTTTGAGTTATGTTTACACCTAAGGATGGTGATTTGCATTTTAAACTTATGATTAACATAAATGATAACTTAGGATAATAGGGTTATCCTTCATAGTTAAACTAATACTTTAACTTAACCATCCTTGAGTAGGACAAAAACCCACTGAGGAGAGTGATGTATTTACCTAGAGTTAAGGACCTAGAAATGGTCTTATGTAGAAGTATGAGTGTCACATATGGCATTCAGATCATATTCATGTATGTGTACATCAATACTTTCCAAACCACATAAACCATATATTATAATAAAATGTTTCCTCATAGCACTTTTTGTATGTGTTTAACTCTAGTTAATTACCTCAATTCACCTCATTCAATTCTAGTTACATGTACATGAGTGCATTGAATGTCTATCACTTGTGTTATCTTGTAAGGTAAGTGGATCTAACATACATCCAAAATGTACTCTAATATATAATTCCAAAAAAAAAAATTGGGTTGTTTCATCTAGTATTAGAGCATTTTTATGCTCTAGGAAACTTTGGGAATGAGTTTTCTTCTTATAATTCTATAATGTACTAAGTGATCACTTTTCATTCTTAAGATGGTTAGAACGTGATCAAGTAGAGGAAATATCTATGGGAATCCTTTTAATTTCAACCTAGCTAGGGGAAGAGGTAAATTATGTGGAAGGGGTCATCATGGTCACATCCCCATTCATAACCAAGAAAATCTATCCATGAATAATACATAAATTAATACTAAGGTACCCAATGTTGAAGTAGTCAATGGGAATCCAATCAAGAAGAATGAGGAGATCCTTAGTGGAATCTTGATAGCCCTTAATAACTTACAAGGAAAGATTGATAACTAAGAGAAAAGATTAAACAATCCTGAAGGGATATCCTAAGAAGAAGTACCCAATTGGAAATGGGGCAAATGGAAGGACCTATAACTTAAGAACTACCTTTGACCATCATTGACCAATCATCAAAAACCCAAATAAGCTTCCACCACCTACCTTTTCAGGCAAGGAATCATGTGATGTAGCTAATGCTTGGCTATTACACTTGTAGAAGTACTTTAACTTGATTAATATACCATCTAAATATGAAATCGAATGTGGTAGCCTATCAAATAGTTAGACATACAACTTTATGGTTGAATCACCTTTGTACTATTGAAGGATATTAGCCTTTAAACTTATCTTGGTCTATTTTTGAGACTTAGTTTCATAAGATATACTTTAATGTAAACTATAAGGAGTATAAAATCATCATTTTTTAGATTTTAAAGCAAGAAAACATGTCTATTTCTAAGTATGCCAATAGGTTTATAAATTTACTAAATCATGTAAACTATATGCATGATGAAGAAACCAAGATTACTAAGTTTAAATTTAGGCTTAAATAAATGCTAATTCATGATGTCAACATGATAAATACAAGAACTTTGGTTTCAATAATTTAATCAAACTATAGGGCTAATGAAAAAGAAAAGTATTGCCAAAAGGCAAGACAAGAGTTTAAGTCAAGCAAGAAATTGTCTAAAGCAAAGAACCTTTGTCCTATGAAAAAAAAAACTTTTGAAAGTCTGATCATAACCATAGATTTTTAGGAGGTACTAAAAAAATTCAACAAGTTTCCTAACCAAAATAGGAATTTCAAGATTAAAGTTATTCAAGATTGATCTAATCCTAAGTAATGAATTTCTGACTCATATAATGCACATTTGGAATAGTATTAAAACTTGTGGTAGGTCCATGTTGGTTGCTTTGATGTTGTTCCTTATTATAATAACTAGATTTAGAAGATTCATGGGACTTGAAATGTTCATTATATGAGTCTAACATTAATTACATAGGACACATTATTTACAAAAAGGGAATTGTTATTGACCCCATGAAGATTAAAGTTATTCAAGATTGATCTAATCCTATTAATGTGCATGAAGTGTGAAACTTCATGGATTTGACTAGTTATTACTAGCATTTTGTTGAAAACTTTTCTAGTGTGTCTTATCCCATCACTTCCTTGTAGTGCAAGGGTAAGAAGTTTGTGTGGACCCCTAAATATGAGGAAACATTTAATAAGATGAAAGGGATGCTTACAATAGCACCTATTCTTATCATACTGGACCCAAATGGTAACTTTGAAGTTTGGGTTAATGCCTTTAAAGAAAGATATGGAGGCATCTTGACCCAAGATGGAAAAGTTGTGGCTTATGAGTCAAAAAAATTGAAAGATCATGAAATAAACTATCCTACATATGACATGGAGTTTGATTCCATTTTCCATGCACTCAAGCAATGAAAATATTTCCTACTAGGAAAGCCTTTCAAGGTGAAATGTGATCATTGTATCCTTGAGTTTTTATTTTATCAAGAATATTTAAATGTACACCAATATAGTTGAATGAATTTTTTGAGTAATTTTGACATGAACATATCATATGTCAAAGGCAAATATAATTATATGGCTAATACACTTAGTAGATGCATGTACCTTGTAGCCTTATTAGTATTAAAAGAAAATTTTAGAAGTGTTGTTTTCAAATAATGGCTTGTTGATGCATTCTACCATGATGTAAGACTAGATTTAGTTGATGAGACTATAGTAAAAAGATTTGAAATTTTTTTTATTGCAACAAATGCCCTGATAAGGCATAAAGGTAGAATTTATGTACCCAACCCAATTTAGGTGACTTGAGAAGTTATAACCAAAAGGTGGAACCATTTATTATAATAACACCAATAGTGGGACAAAATCTGAGTGAGGGCCCCATGTGTTATAAATAATGTTCTTGACATGGATCAAGCCCAATTAGACCACCTAAAAATAATGATCAAAGGAATATTGTAAGAAAATAAGAATTTGAAGGAAAACATTATCTTGGTAATACTAGAGGATAGATTCCAACAATTTTAAAGCACCATGAAGGATTTTTTTAACTCCTTGAAGATAGTCAAGCTTAGGTAGACTATAGTGAACAAGCAAAGAAATATGGCTATAGTCTGATATGGCTAATGGCAGACTATAATTTATCAAGTGAAAGACTTGATTAAAGCATTGACCAAAAATCAAGTCCTAGAATTCAGGACAATCAACCTAGCACACCTAAACATGTATATGGCGATATTAGTGGACAAGATTAGTACCTTAATCAAATGGTCTAAGCAAATGATGGGCATGACTATGGACCTCAAGCAACATGAGGAGAAGATGTTGCACATCATTGATAGTTTGATCAAGGAGCCCACCTCACATAGTTCTTTGGGCCTTATTACAAATGATGAGTTCAAGTATAGAACTATTCAATTCATGCAAAAAGTGAGAATCCAAGGGAAAGGTAAAATAGGGGATGACAACAAGAGAATCATGGGTATAGTTTGATCATCTAAGGAGAAAATGGGAGATGTCAAGGGCATTAGGTAATCAATAGAAAAGGTTGAGAAGGACCTCAAAGACCTAGAAAATCAAGGAAAGGAACTCTTCCTAGAGCATATTATTGACCTCTAGTTTATCAGTGAAAAACATTATAGATTGAGGATCCTTTAGGAAAGGTAGGAGACTGCATCAAAATAGGGTCCTTAAACTTAGGAGTATTCTTTTTTGTAGAATCATTGTAATATTTTAAATTTAAATATTTTTTTATTTTTGTTAAGGCATGTGCAACTTGTAATCACATTGCCTATAGGTCAATCCACTTGGAAAAGCTTAGTGCATTATAGAACTTTTATAGAAATGACAACTATCCTTACACCTATACACTTGTAATTGGATATAACTCACCTACATACTTCCTTACATTCTATAAAAAGGAGTATTTTCATTTGTAAAAATGGGGGGAGTTATTAGAACCAAAATCACTTTGTAAACTTTTGCAGAACTAATACAAGTGAGGAATTTTGCAAAGATTATCTATATTCATTTATGTCATTTGTTATTATGGTTTCTCTATCACTTGTTGGTTCTAATTTATAGATTTGAATGGTTTTTATGAATTATTCATTTGTACATTTGAATATAGAGCTGTTAACTTGTGCTAATTCTATGTTGATTGAAATTCCTTAGGTTAATTTCATTTTCTTACTCTTCTTGCATTTGGGATGATATTGTTTACTTGTAGGTTAAATATTTAATTTAAACTTGGTTCTTATTTGCATTATTTACAGCTTTCTTAGAAGCTTGCCTAATGTGTAATAGGATTTGAGTTTATGTTACTTCATTTTATAAATTGGTTAAGTGTATGTCAAGAAGATATTTTAACTTTATCATAATATTATGAATGAACATCAATAACATCTCTTTTTTTTCCCTACCCTTCCTTTTGTTCTATTTTAATAAATTCACTCTAGTTTAATTATCATTGTAAATATCCATTTAAATTAGTCCTTAGATTAGTTCTTGATAATAATTCATTGTTCTTAGCATAGATACTTCATATTTTGAATACATCTTCTATTTACCCATGGTGGCTCACAATCACCCTACATTATAAATATTGTGAAATTGTCCACTTGCTTTGCCTATGTTCCATCACAGATAAGAGGATTATCACAACCTATAACTCATGCATTGCATTCTTAGGAATTCTAAAATGAGAAGTATTATTTAAACACACTGAGCACCTATGATACATATTAAGATATCAATATTCAGAGCTTCATTGGTGATAGAAGGAGGGACTTTAGTTAGATATCTATAAATTTGAAGAATCTTTGCTAATTTTGGTGTGTTTTAATCAAAGATTAGTGTATTCTTTGGATATTTCAGTGAACCTTTGCTCAATTGTGTAAATTCCATTGATATCTATGGTTTCATACTAGTCTTTGGTATTACTTTAGCTAAAGATTGATATTATTTTAATATCCATGGATATTCATGCAAAGGTAGTTCATGCTTGTGTATTCCCCACATTTAAGGTTAGTAATAACAATTTTGTACAAAGATTAACTAGTCTTTTTCAAATTTGAGTTTATTCAATCTTAGAAGAGTAAAGATCCCTCTCATTCATCAGTCTAGACAAATCTTTGAGCTTATTTAGTTAAAGATAATCATGTTTTACATGTATTTATGTAGAATTAGCTTTTCATACAAACTCAATCATTGTACTTTACAAAATCTAGTTTGATACATCATATTTTAAATAAGTTTCAAGGTTGTAGGCCATAATTACAATAAGAGAGACCGAGGTGAGCAAAAACAATCAAAGTCTCAAACAACTTTACCAAGTCAATGTACTCATATGTTAAACATATGGCTTGGATAGGTGGTTCTTCAATCAATGTGTGAAGTATAATACATGATCTTCCTTAAAATTCTAAAAGGTATTTTCCTTCTTTCAATTGTATCAATGTTGTTACTATTGAATAGCATATTAAATCATTCCAGGCTTCTTTGAGATTATTAAATGTAGTTCATGAAGATGTAACATGTAGATTTTTCCCATTCACTTTCAGAGATGTTGAATATGATTGGTTTCTCAGACTACCTGAGAATTACATTACTAGTTAGGATGACTTTAATAATATTTCCATTGATCAATTTGCCAAAATTATCAAACCCATGCACCCTTTACCAACAATTCATCATAGTTAAGAGGGGTTTAATGAGACCATAAGAGTATTTAATGCTAGGTTCTAAAGAATGTTTAGCAAGACCATGGCCCCATATAAAATTGATGTGAATTTGGATTTAGAGATTTATAATTTGCCTTAGACCTCATAAGCTCTATGTTCTTGAAAATATCTACAAATGTTGTCAATACATTAGCATTGGCTTCTAATAAAGTTATTATGATAAATTAAAACCCATATCTATTCCCAAATCACATACAAGAGAAATTATGAAACAAATTAAATAAAAATTCTAAAAAGAAACATAAACATGAATATAATACGAGACACTAAATTTAGCATGGTTCACCCAAGATGGGCTACATCCACCAAACTTGTCTAGTACATTATTTCTAGTAATACAATGGAGAAACAAAATCTTATAACAAACCCTATTACACATCTCTACCTTTTTCACCTCCTCTCTATGCACAATATTTCATTAATTCATCATAATAATCCATCAAAACCATATATCAATACATTTGATGATGGAAAAAACCTAAAATTAACCTCTACCATCAGATCTATAAACCTTTAATCAATGCCCTAGATTGACTACAAAATTACAATTTTACAAGACAATTTTAATAAATAAATTCTTTGGGGCACATGGCCCCTAGACCCCCCACCAGGGGGGTCATACCCCCCAGACCCTATAAATGGGCTTCCCCCATTTCAACTCCCCATGCCATGATGAATTAAAATAATGGGATCCAAACCTGGTTGAAATAATATCATAATTTTAACCTCTGATATTGAAAGATAATCAAGCTCCACACCTAATAGGAGTTATGATAATTAATGACCATATGTAACCCCAAGTTCAAATGGAATACTTCATCCGAAATTCCAATCAAAACATATCTACTCCAAAACAACATCTAGTTTGGAACCAATTGCTATTGAGTCATCCATATCTTGGCCAAAATCTAGGGTTCCTAAATAACACTACTAGTGGATTTCATACATAAAATCATAGAACTCTAATGCCCACAACTAGTGGTAATGATCCATTTCATGAGGTTGAGACATGAAAAAATTCAAATGACTTGATATTAAGAATGTTCCAAAAATTGAACATTGACTTTCTTTAGTTGTAAAAATAAGTTGCAATGACTTGATATTAAGAATGGTCCAAAAATACAGGGGAGGCTCTTACAAAAACTATACTTCTCAAAGGTTTAATAGTCCTCTAAATAGGTCTCATGATAACAACAATAATGGATCATCTAAAAATTTACAAATGAGTTTCTATCATATATATTGGTTGATCATTGAAATATATTTGAATCATCTCAAGCTGAAAGGGATAGAACTAAAATTGTGCCTAACTAAAATAATATTTTAGGGACACCTATCTTCACAAGGACAACTCAAGGTTTTATGATAGAGGTTTTTTATTTTAAATTTAAATAAGAAAGTGAACCTAAAGATATTTTGGAAGAAATAATAACTCTTCAAGATGAGCAACCTCATGAGTAAGATTAGATACAAGTTGACTTCTCTTCAGAAGATAACTATGAGGACACTTAATACAAAGTCACTAATGGAAGGAAAATATTTTTGAATAAGATGACCATGGGTAGAAATTACACTAGGATTTCTAAAAATAAATTGAGGTGTACTAAGAAGGTAATGATGTCCTATAAATCCTAAAACTAGATGAGCTAGAACTCAATTGGTGGGAAGAGATGCCTTTCATCATCGAGGATGAAGATGAAAAAAGTGAAACAAATAAAGAATTGTCATATGGCCTCATCAAAAGGTTAGGAGTGTAAGACCAACATGTTTTTTATGATAATATTATAGATGAACTTCATTTAATTGATCATGATGAAGAGGCATTTTGGGATGACTTAGAAGATTTTTGTGTAAAGATTGATAGTCCATTTCCACTTTAGAAAGAACCTAATAAAGACATTAGTCAAAGGATACTGGCCAAGATCCCATTATTGAGTGAAGATGATATAATAGAATATATATCTATGGATGAAATAGAAATAGCACTCCTATTACAAAGTAGAATAATTTGGTAGGAAGATAATTGGGTCTTAGATTCATTATTTTGATCCATGCATTTGAGAATGATGATAATAGACCAAGCTACATTTCCTAAAATACATAAGAATGCAAATGCTCCCATTCACAAGAAGAGGCCACTAAATGAAAGAAATCATGATTCAAGGCTCCATGGTAGGCTAGATAATTTAACATTTGACCATGGAGGTATGTAATTTATGTATTTTATATAGGTATTAGTTTAGTTTCTTTCCCATTCTTTGTTTCTTGGTTTTTTCTTTCCTATCCCTTGTTTGTATGTAGTGCCTATTTATATTTATTTTTTTTCTATTTAAATCTGTTCCTTGCTTTTAAATAAGTATTTTTGGATAATTCTTAGCTCAAGATTCACCTGATTACTTAATAACTCCATAAATTCAAGAAGGTAGGTATGAACCTTCAGCAAGTGTTGACCATGGATTTTAAATAGGAGCTTGATGTTATAATTTTGAGAAACTAGCAAGTACTAGGGTTAACTATCCCATAGATTTTTAATAGTGTTTTGATCTAAACTTAGTCTTTAAAAGGATTGAATATGTGAAATGAAATATTTAATCATTAGGACACAATCATGTTTATACTTTAAAACCATCCTTGCCTCAGACAAAATCTACAACCATAGGTGATTTTCTAAAGATTAAACATTTGACCAAATCTATAAACATGGCTAACTTGGCTCCCAACATTTATTAGAAAGCCAAAAATGATCTAAAAAATACAAAAATAAGATCTTATTACAAAATCAAAAGTTTTTGAAGGAAAGGTAACTCTGGTAATCTCCACCAGAGCTATGGATGCCTAGCTGGTAGTGGAGCAAGACTGTGAGTGGAGCTAAAATAATATATTTTGGGGTTATGGATGTTTAGTTAGCAATAGAGAAATTCCCAAGCCTTCCCTAAGCCAAAACATGGTTCGTAATGGATATCCAAATATTTTTTAAGTCAATGTTGATGGTTAAAGGCATGCAATTTGGAAGTTGTTTCCTAAATCTCATGGCAAACAGTAAGTGGAATCAAAACACATACACATCATCGATAAGTCTTGATGTTTAATTCCAATTCTATATGTGAAAGGCTCATTTTAATAATGAATTTATCTAAATAATGGCTCTTGATCAAGTGGGATAAGTAGCCTAATTATTTGTCTAAACTAGAGTCTCTGAATTCTAATGTATTTCTATATTTCCCCCAAAAGTCACCATTTGTTGAGGTCAACGTACCCCCATTTATAAAAAATGATGACCCTTGCATCAAATTGTGAAAATTTGTGACTTAAAATTAAAAATTCACTTGATAATAATATCACTAGCATGTTTGCACATTATTTGTATTTGAATATCATCCACACCATGGGGTGATTAGTTTATTTTGTTCATTTTTCTATTTTAATCTTGCCTAATGTTGATAATAATGAATCTTCTTGTTGTAGCTTACATGTCTAATGGAGTCAATTTATAATAGATATTTTTTGTCCTTAATTTTAATGGTTTTATCTCAATTTGACCTTTTACTAGCCTTTGGTTTGATAAAATCCAAATCAAATTCATGTTTGAGCATCATGAAACCCTTGGTTAATAAACCCTAGCTTACAACCTTTGAATCAAATTTAAAATTGATAGGAACAAATTACATGGGAACACTTTAAAATGCTATGGACTTAATATAATTTTTATACTAAGGCTTAGTCATGTTTTTAAACACAACCTAACCTTATTACAAAAGTTATATGTTTGGTACCTTTATGTATTGAGCCCCTTATTCCCTTTTATTTTAATCATGGTTTAACTTTATTGTTTGTAGGATCCGTTTATTAGGTTACCAACTTGGTCTAAAGTAAAACATGGCCTTCTTTTCTATAAAATTATGCTAAAATCTTAGTCCTAAAATATTATTCATATTTATTAACATAAACAAGACCTTAGTCATAAGACTTTATCCTATGTTCTATATATCTCCAAGTCCTAACTTAAACACTATTTTTTTTTCAAGATCAATGACCTGGGTTTACTCAGGTGAAGTTATTAGGATGATTGAGGATGATCCCAATAAGTCAAAGACTTTAATCCATGGAACCAATCTCAATCAACCCCATGGATTGATATCAGTGATCTTCATTCACTTGGATCACTAATATCCAATGGAATGAGATTGAAATGTGTCCCCACCTTTTTATGACATAGACTTAACCTATGTTTTTACGATAAGGTTTTAGTTATATTTACTAATACAATAAAACATTAGGCTAAAATCTTATGTTATGACTTTATTATTCGAAGGGTCTCTTTTGTTAGGATAAAACCTTATGTTATGAATTTTATTATTCAAAGGGTCCTTTTGTCATGTTTCAAGCTTAGGTTTTATCCTTACCTAACATAAGGTCCTTTTATAATATTTATAACTTAGATTAAATACTTTAGACTAAAATTTATTCATATGAATAAAAACATTAGTCTAAGACTTTAGTATAAACTTTATATTATTAGGCTTACTTAATCTCCCTTTTATATAGGAACCAATCAAATTTGACTACTCGAATCATTATCAATGACTCACATTTAATCAAACAAAGTTAATCCATTAGAGTGAGATCAATGTTGAAAAGTCAAGCCATAAACCCTAGTTTAAACATAGAGCATCTTGTCAAAGATATATGATACACATTCAAGCATACAAATATAGATGAATGGAGTATATCAAGTCAAGACTATTCAATGGACCTTTGAGTTAATGTGAGACTACCACATGGTAAAATCACATTGACTATCAAGACTAATAAGGTGTAGAGCTTAGAAGGCCTATAAGACTGCCAAGTGGCACAATCACATAGCTTAGTACAAATTAAAGCCTAAGCACATTTTAAAGATCAATGGTCTATGTTGATTCACACTTTCATAATCTAATGGTGAAAGATCAACGTAGACTTTTTAATGAAGCTCAAGAGGCCCATAATATTTCCAAGTGGCATGACCTCAGAGCTTAGTACAAATAGTTGCCAATGTTATTCAACTCTTGGGATCAAGATCAATGGATCATGTTGATCCATACAATGAGATCTAATAGTGAAAAATAAAAGAATTTTTTTCAAATGGAAACAGTTAGTTTTTAAACATTAATGGGCAATTTTTCCATGAAAATACCATATAGATGCCATGGTGATGCCTCATAGACATTAAATTCCAAATTTGAAGATCCTATGGGCTTAAAAAGGGTAAAGGTATAAATACAAGGATCTAAATGAAATATAAGGCACAAAGCTAGAATGGGGAACATGTTGTGATAAGGTAGGTCCATTTTAATTTTCATGCATATAGCCTTCATGGGATGATATATAAACTAAATTTGTTGACCTAATACTTGTGTGGCTAAGAGAAGTTCTTCAGAGTCCTTAAGTTCAAAATTCCTCTTATTTTGACAAACCTAATTTGAGTGTCTTAACTTCAATATAGAGTTCCTCTATCTTGGTTTCTCCTTCATTATCCCCTCTACCCATTTCATTTCCCCCTTGATAGGCAAATTGTTATTCCAATTTTTTTCCCTTCTTATTTAATTCCTTCTTCTTCATCTCTTAAAAACATACTAGCACTGCTTTCTTTTAGTTTTATCTATCTTTAGAATAAAACAACATGTTAGAGCAACTATGGATTACTTACCTTTTTTATACCATGATTTACATTTATATAATTAATTTAATTTATTTTTACAATTTATCATAATTTTACTATCTTATTCTTATGGAAACCTTAGTTCATACCCTTTTTCCATTGTTTAGTGAGGTTAGCTTGTTAATTCTCACTCAACAATGTTATTTTCCCCTTTTATTCACCTTTTTACATTGTTAAGTGAGATAAGGATTGTTACTACTCACTTATCAATGTTTTTTTTATCATTTTTGTTTCTTATTTTACCATTGATATTTTATTATCATTCTTTTTTACATATATCCTTGGTTTGACTTGGTGAGTTTTCCTTTCTTACTTAAGGATAGCTTGTTTGAGTTTTTCGGTCTTTAGTAGCCTTGGATTCTAGGTTACTTAAATTAATATTATTTTTGACTTGGTAATTTAGTCTAACATAACACTTGTCACCCTATCTTACCAAATTTATTAAGGACATAGCATCCTCTTATAACCAACTATCTTGGATTTTCTTAAATTTTTTATTTTTTCTTTTTAATTTTGTATTTTTGGGTTTGTTAAAAGCAGTCTTTGTACCCTACACAATCAGAAATAACATCATATCAGACAAACATCCAATAATAAAGTTAAATCAAGGTACACATTTCATTTACTTTTTAGTTATTTAATTTTAGTTATCTTTTCTTTAAATTACTACAACTTTTTTAACATCAACATTGTGTGTCCTTATGTTCTTTCTCAAAGCACCATCCCCTATTGCACATTTATGACATGTGATTAGATTAAAGTGGGGAATATGTATACACAATATTTTCAAATTTTTTCAATTACTAACACTTTACATATTGCAAGAACCTATTGAGACTCAATCTCTCTGAGTGCATGCCCTAAAGGGTGCACCAGGAATGGGGTGGGTAGAACTTTGGTGATTTTTAATATTTTTGTCCCTTATTTCCATGTTATTACTAATACAAATAGATACTAAAACCATTCTAAGATATTAATTCTCCATTTCATACTCCATTAGTATTTTTCCTCTTTCCATCCCTCTTTTTCTCACCTTGATCCCCTTTAGCTAGTTGACTATACTAGGTCGATTGGGTTGAGCCTATACTATTTGAGGAAATTTTTCACTTGCAGTTTTATCAACCCTTTAACTGACCTAGCTAGAGACCTAGTGATTTATCTCCTAAAATTATACAGGGTCAACTGGGTCAACCCTATACAACTAACATATTCAGGAGAATTTAGGAAAATATCTAACTATAAACACAAGATCATTTTATCATTATTTCAATATACAATCAAGATTTATTATTTACTCATACTTATTTATGATTTACTCTTCCACCATTCTACTTGAGGAGTATTAGCTTAGGGTTTAAACTTAGAGAATCTGGTCTTATGGATAAGGTTTGGATGCTTTGGCCTTTCTTAGTTATCCTTTCAATCTATAATAACATCTTATAAAGCCCCTTTATCTATGTGAGAGATTGAGTCTCAATGGGTTCACATTCAAGTATATATATGTATATATATATATATATATATATATATATATATTATGACTTTATTCTCATCTCTTTAGTAGATAGAAGTAGAATAAGTATTGGCTTGAATAATATTATTCTTCATATTCCATGTATTAGGATCTTACTCATACTTAGATTAATTGAGATTATCATATACATGTTTTGATTTCCTTACTAACCCCTTATGTTATGCCACAAGCTTTGGTGTGCACTAGATTAGTTTTACTTTATTTTTATTAGAATAGATTGTACATTAAACCTAAGACTCTTTTAGGGTTGTTTCATTATTGTGTTATATTGTAGTCTTTGGAACCCTTCCTATCATGGTTTATTGTGACAAGTTATCCCTTAATTAGGTCTAGTGTATCCCTATATTATTCATTCCCCCACTTAACAAATGTATCCCAATTCATAAGTGTAGGTATTCTCTATCTTATATAAGCTAGTATTAATATATAGACATGATGCATTTATAATTGCATACATCTTTCTTAGGGTGATGAATCTTTAAGGCATTATAAAGGATGGTGAGTTGGTAAACTATCCTCTTTAGGTCATAATCTTAAATTTGTTGTCTTATGAGGCATTTCAAACTATAACTTTAACTTTGACATCCTACAAGGCCAAGCAAGAAGTTAAGTTAAACTTTAAAAAATGTCAAATGCCTATCATAAGTAAATTAAAAAAGTTTAAAGAAAAAATACATACGTATATGTTTTAAAAATAATATAAGATTAGTCTATTAAGATCAGCTGAATCCTATTATGTCCATGCCAATTGGGAAACTAGATAAAATCTTCTTAGCAAGGGTTTGTCTGCATGTTTTTGAAGCATTTATGTAAAATAATCCATTATTTTAATGAAAATTGAAGAAAATTTAAAATAACTTGAATAATTTTGAGTTTCAATAATTATTATAAAATGAAAAATTAACTAGAAATTGATAGGAAGTATTAAATCAATTTTTAAGTAGATAAGTGACTTAGCAAGCTTAGCATCTTAGGAATTTTGGAAAATTTAGGATAGGAGGGTCCCCATTTTGGGAATAGGTGGTAGTTGAATATAAAAACTCCTATGATTGATATTAAAATATGAGTGAATAGGGTTGAATATCTTAGTTGTGTGATTTGAATTTTGATAGTATGTCTAAGCTTGATAGGTAATTTCTTGATAATTTTTAGCTATATTAATGAGTAAGCTTTGAATTTTATTTATACTAGATATTTTAAAATAACACTCATGAAAGGGTTAGTTACATTATTATTTTGACCCATACACATCAAAATATAATAAAATTTGAGTGTTATTAGGGTTGAGACAATTGTGTTGGAGTAGGGATAATAACATCGACATTATTGTCTTATCCTGAATGTAATTATTTAGGAAGAAGGATAGTTGATAATGTTTTTTAAATAAAATTAAATGGAACATATAATATTTTAGGTGTTTTTTGGTTACAAGTGATCTATATAATAAGAGTAATCAAGGTTAGAATAATAAATAAGTAGTTAGACCTAGTGAGGTTGTGAGTGCAAGCCTTTTTGGCTATAAAGAAGGTCAAATTGAAGGGTATAGACTTGATATATATTTATCAAGTTAAAAATACTATTTTAACATATAAATCCATATTTAATCATATATAAAATAAAATTGATTGTTACAGTTAAAAATATAAATAGAATATTGAATAAAAGCTACAAAAAGACATCATACAACTAGTATGCTGAACCTAATATCCAAATTTTTAGTATTAGTATTGTATTTTATCACCAATACCTATGATTACCAAAAAAAAATTATAATAAATTCCCAAAATATTTCACAACCATTATTCGTAATATCTTATAGCCTAAAATATCCATAACTAAAAATATAATTTTAATTTAATACCTATATCTTTCACACCATTTACTTATAACTTGTGTATCAATTTGATTAAAATAACATAATCACTACCCATAAATTACAAAACAATTTATCATATCACATGAAAATTATTCACTAAAAAATCCACAACTATCTTATGTAAATAATACAATATCTTACATAGTAGAAAATGTATTTTCTTCCTCAACATAATATCCTCCAAAACATAAATTAATCAAATGACCCATATGATCCAAAAAATATCCAAATATTCAAAACAAGAAATAAAATCAAGAAACATTAACCACCAAAATAATTACACTAAAACTTACCTAATAAGATCTATAAAAATATTATGCACCCTCTTTGAAATGAGAATTGAGAATCATATGACAAAATGTTTTATTTTCTTAAGATATTTTTTTATTAATAATTATTTAATATCAACCACCATACTCTTATATAACCAAGAATCCAAGTTTAAATTTTTGTTGAGAATAATACAATCCTAATTGGAAGTCAAGGAATAGAGGAAAAGGAAGTGTGGTTTTATACCACTCATTTTCAAGGTCAATGAGTTGAAAAAGGATATGGAGATCATGAAATTCATAATAGGAAGCATGTGAGGATACTTTTATACTAAAAATTAGGATATGTTATTATATATTCAATAAAATATGGATACAATTTACAAAGTACCAACAAGTAAAGAGTATAAGATATTTATGAAGAAATGATCTATGAAACAAAAAAGAGAAACAATAAAATAAATATAAAAACATAAGAGGGTAAGTCCCCTATCTACATCAAATTTTTTAGGTATGTATATCCCTAAATATAGCATGAAATATATTGTGGAGATATCATGTTATTTTATGAAAATTTTATTAAATACCCTAAGAGGGCAGAGGTTACAATGATAAGTTTGTTTCATAGTGAAATTTAAAATTAGAAATTTATCCAAAAGAGGATATAATATAAAGAAAATAAGAAGATGAAAATTTTATAACATGTGGTTTCCAAGTTAATCAGATAATTTTTTCACCCAAGAATGCAAGTAAAGTGGTTGAGGAAGCTTTAGATCCTGAGGCTTCAGAGTGAAGAGAATAAAATTTCCTTAAGAGGAAATGAGAGGTGAATTTAATGAATGATGTGAGTATCCCACATAGGAAATAATCCTAATAAAAACTAATATAGATAGATCAAGTGAATAATGATTCAATAAAGACTTGGTAAGTAAATAAGATAACAACAAATGAATATAAATCAAAGGTTATGATGAGGAAATAGAATGAGTTGAGAAGTAATAATCTCAATTGGTATATCTCAATAACATGGTGGAATCGACATAATTAAAAATAACATATGAATATAAGAGAAAAAGAGGAATGGAAACTAAACATTACCCAAATTAGATATTAAAAAGCTAAAACATGACATGAGTAGGGTACAAGAAATTATATGCATCCTTGACAAAGAAACTATAACAATAATAGAGGTAAAATAAGAATAATAAGAAGAGTGAGAAAGATAGGAATATTATATAAACAAGGATTATTCTATCAATAAGAGTGAGAAGGGAACTATAATAATAAGAAGAGTGAATAAGGGTTATTATATCTTTATACAAAATAATGATAATTTATTGATTATTTCTATGTCGATAAATAATATGTATATGACTTCTGTAAAGAATAATTTAAGCATTCCATTTAGGAGATAGTTGAATAAATGGTATTGAGAGAGGATAAAGAGATAAAAATTTGAGAAGTTTACACAAATAACTGAAGATGTGGGATAATCTAACATGACATTCGAAGAAGTAGTATTTGAAATGGATTGTCATGAAGGTCCCATGTTTGAAAGTTAAGAATCGATCCTCATGATGGAGTATAATATTGAGAAAATGGAACAAAAAATACAAAATTATAATTATGCCTCTTGAAAGGCATGAATTTGGTGAAGAATGGAGATCTATAAATAAAAACTAATGCCATTAAAAAATATTATAAAAAGGTAGATAAAAAGATTCTTATGAGTAAAAAAGTGAGAATATATGGTGAAAATTATCTAAGTGATGAAAATATTTAAATAAAGAATATATTTTAAAATAAACTTATGAATGTGAAAAACAAAAATAAGATCAACATCTAATATTAATATTAACTCATAAATATGAAGAAATGGAAAAATATGAATCTCAAACAACAATGTTGAATATTCCTATACAAACCCTCCATTACCATTATACCATTTTTAATAACTTATATTTAAAAACATATAAAAAGGAATATTATGAGAAGATAAATAATTAAAGGAATGAAATAAATAGTATAACAAATATTTAATTTATACTAAAGGGAAATTTGAAATATATTAATATGTAGATAAAGATGTACCTTTTATAAGGAATGGATATAGAAGAGGATAATGTGAAAAATAATAACATGAAGGGGTTAATGATGAGAAAAAGATGGATAAAATAATAAATTAATAATACCATGAGGAGGATAGTTTTATTCATTGCTCTAATATATTAAGAAATGAATAAAAATATAGTAAAGGTGCCATTTGAGGTAATTTATATAGATAATATTAATTCCCAAATAAATTAATTTGATTTTTAATGGATGAATAAACATGTATAAGAGAGATAATTTAATAAATCACTCAAAAAATCCTTCAAATGAAGGAGGTTTGAGCTTCCCCAACTTATAATATATGAATAAGTTGAGAGTTAGTTGGAAGATATTTTTGAATCTATCATATATCATGAAAATCCTATAAATATCAATGATGAAAGGAATAAAATAAATAATAAGGTATTAGTAAAAGAGTGGAAGAGGATATACATGAGAAATATAATGGATTGTGAAGAAGTTTAATGGTATATTAGACAAGTGGTGAGAAAAACTAAAATTCTTTTTAGAGGAAGAGGTTAGGATATGGTGGGTTTAAATACACAAAATAGTGTAACAATGGCATGATGAAAACTTGTTGTAGGTGTATGGATAAAAGAGGGAAAAATAATAAAATATAATACAAAAATATAAGGATATAATACTAGATAATGTGGATAGAATGTCCCTAACCAATTGAGAAGGTAAAAAATGTTGATCAGAGCTAGGTGGAGGAGGATATTTTTCAATCTATTAGGAGGTTGGAGAATAATTCCAAAAGAAGGTTCTAATATCTATCCCAAATATTTTGTCACTATTCCAAAAAATGATCTTCAGTTATATAAAGCAAGGACATTCAAGTTCTCAAGGAATATTACATCGACCAAAAGATTATTAGGATAGTTAAAAATAATAAGTGTTGCAGGTATTAGGTGTTATAATTTTTTTGGTATTTTAAACTCACTTCAAGAAGTCTCTAGTATCTCTCAAATCATCAAATCATTGATATCAGTTTTAGAACACTCTTATTTTAGGGCAACAATACCACAAAATGTGAATCAAAGTTATAACTCAATATGAAACTCTAAAATTAACTAAATTATTCCATGATAGCTATCAATTTGTAATAAACATGAAAAAACAATATAATTTCATTTGTTATATCAAAAAATGGTGCATGAAAAAAACATATAATATCATTTTTTAAATCAAAAAATGGTGCTTAATTATGTTTTTAACGAAAATAAATTAAATTTTACAAGGATCCATGACACTTTTCAATTTTCATACATGGAAACATGCATATAAGACCATATTTTAATATAGAACACAACACGTTATTGCGATCTTTCTAGATATAAAAATATATGATAGAATATTTTATGACATCATGTTGTAGATACCACTCTAATAGTATTGTGAGACCATATATCAAAACATAACATGATTCACTATGATAGTTATAATCCAAGCTCCTTAACCTTGAAATAACCACATGGTTAATCTATGTTAGGATGTGGATTGTACTATGTTATATCTAAGGCTCATAGTTTGGTAGCACACTTGTCATGGTTTATTACCCTTTTAAGAGATGACATATAAAATTTTAAAGCTAAATTTTCATAATATGAATAAAAAACATTGCATTAAGGGAATCTTAAAGACTAAGAATTTTATGGTTATTTTTGGGAAAATCTTTGTTAAGGAAATGAGTTAGATTTGAGGATGATTATAATCCAAAAATTCAAAAAAATTAAAGTAGGAAAATATTAGAGTTATAAGTATAAATTCACTTTAGTGTCTAAATATAAATGAAAATTATAATATTTAATCATGTCCATGAGTGGAATGAGGGTTTCTAACATTATACATGGATTTAGCTTTATAAGGTTGTAGGTGTTTGTAATGATGTGATTTTATATTGTAATCTCTCATTGAATAATAATAAAGAGAATAGTTTATTATATTCCATTTTGTATATGGATTGTGTGTCCGCTATTGTGTTCTGATTCCATATTCTAAAATATCTAATTTTATCCTTCATTAGTCCCCCTAATAATTATATACACTAAAGGGGTTTTTAGGTTAATAAAACCTCATTAATGAATTGTAGATACATATCTTAGTGTATATAATCATATCCAATGTAATTATAGTTTAATGAAATGTAATGATGATATGAAGAGCTCTTGAATCTCTCCCAAGTGTAATGAATCTACATAAAATTCACCTAATCCCCATTTTGGTACATGATGTAGCTAAAAACTTATTTCAAAGTCCTTAAGAATATATATAGTAATGAAAATTATTCTTAGGATTAAATTTCTCTACTTATTCCATTTATACTTGTCTCTTTTGAAACTACTATATGATGTTTTATATATTCCAACATCTCAAGCTTTTATTAAGAACCAAATGGCACACAATTTGGCCAATAAAATATGAAGTGAACCTAAAATTAAAGCACTAGGTTCAAGTTGATCTAGATTTTAAATTGTGTAACAAACCACCAAATATATCATAGGAGTGAAAAAGGTAGAGTATGGAGAATATAAGCAAATAAGAATCATCCAAGAACAAAAATAAATAGAGAAAATATGAAAAGAAAGGAAATGGAATGCTATGAGACTAAACAGAGAAGAAGAAAGAGAGGAATTAAAAATATAAAAAAACAAATAATATACTATTTTTAAACAATGATACATATTCATAAAATTAAATTAAATGTTTTTAAATAATAATCCTTTTAAAAAAACTAGGTGTCTACATAATTCCCCTTTTTAGATGTGTGATGTGATTGCATGCATATATCGACATTAAAATATTAATAAATTGAATCACCTATCTTGACATTAATATGGAAGTAAGGATGAAATTATAGATTAAAATTCCATCCAAACTCTCACTAATTCACAAAATCTAATGTACTTATAGGTATTGCCCAATTTCTAAAAATTAGTAATGTCATATCAAATTAGTGTTAATATAGTTAATTAAAATAACTTTAATAATGAGCATAAGAATGATTAAACCATATGGTATATGAACCATGTTCATTTAATTAATAAATAACATATTATAACACTATTTTAATGACTAAAATGTTCAGAGAAAGTTTTGACTACATAATTTTTATTCTTAATCAAAAAAGTACATACATGATATCTTTCCATATTTGTCACCTTCATTTCACTCCATTATATTTAATTTTAAAAAATGTTAAAAATTTATGAATATAATCCCCCTTTAAAGTGATGGATTATGAACTTTAATTATGCAATCATTCATCTCAAAATAAAGAGTTACATGATTCATGTGTGATTATAAAGTATAACCAAATCTTAAAAAATTATCGGAAACAAAATAATACTAAATACGTATGTAAGTTTCATAAAATATTTGCATGGATGTTAAATTTTATTATATAAATATATGGATTATTTGGGTGAATATGGAAGGCAACATATATTCCAAACGATGAATATTATGAGAGATGAAAAACTAATAAGTCCATGTGAAACCATGATAGAAGAGATACCATCATGCAAAGTTTAATAGGTGTGTGCATGCTCATATGTGGATGAGATAATGAAAAAAACATACCCCGATGTATTCATGTGATGGGTAATGATTTTATGTCCCAATTTAACATTTGTATGTGTAATATATAGGTAATAATAGGCTCAAGGAGATAATCAATGTCACAATGCCTCGAATGGTAAGGCTAAGCAAGGACAAGTAATACTCCCTTAATATAAACAAGTGTGGAAATATATGTATAATATGTGAAATCGAACCCTTTAAATAGATGTTTTGAGTATAATTTTATGTTTTTATATATAATCGATGTAATATTGATAGAAACATGGGTGTGAGAAGCTCCATAGGAGATTTGTATTAGTAAATCTAAAGAATAAAATATGTGGGTACCATACACATAGGTATTAGATAAAAAATATAATATGGATATTTTCATAATAGTATGATGTCCTCATTAGCATAATATATAAAAAGTTAATAAAATACAAGTACACACAAATATAATTCCCTTGATGGTATAGATGAAGCTCATGTATAGAAAAGGTGCAAATGCATGATGTTTATCAAAAATTTCAAAGGTTTTCCTTCTAATGTGGCTAAATTCAAGCCCCTATGCAAAAACATTTTGTATTAAAAAATGGATATAAATTATGGGTTTGAATTTACCTTTATATATATATATATATATATATATATATATAATTCTTATTGACAAGGTTCTTAAGGGATATTCATAGAGAAGGAATCCAAAGATCGACATGAAGAACTACATATGCACCATATATGAGAATAAGGAGTTTCCCCATCATTATACTAACAATCAAATGATAATACTCTATAGTGCAGATAATATGATTATGCTAATATTCACCATATTTAGCAATAATCTATTTTAAGAAGTTCACAAATTATCTTATTTTTATCTTCATGATAACCATTTACCTTGGGCTAATAAGGAGTATAAAATGTATGTCAAATATTATATCTAACATAAAATGTATTTATAATCTTATTTAAATGATGAATCATTTTCTATAATGAGTATAGGTGGAATTTTAAATTGATAAATAATATGTGTCATTATAAATATATAGATGCCATCATCCACGTAATATTTTATAGAAATAGTCTCAACCCATTTATTAAAATAATCACTAGACATAATAATAAATTAGTGGATTTATGACGATGATGGATTTAATTTTCAAACTAAATAAAAATACCCATATATAAAATGACAAATGAGACCCAATGTAATTTATTTATTGAAATGGTGCATGTGTTAAAATATCAAAAAAAAAAACTTGAAACTCACACTCCTTAAAATGAAAATAATAACCATTTCATAATGTTTAGGTGAAAATTATTTTCCACCAAAATAGTCACCAAATTCTCTATCATGAGCCTTTTGTAAGGAAAGTATATATTCTTTACACCAAATAAATATATGCGACTAAAATTCAAAAGATATATTGAAAAATACTAAAAAAAGAAAACATTTTTAATGGTATTTCTTCTTAATTTCCTTTAAAAATAAATTTTAGTAATAATTTAATTTAAAAAAAAAATTGTAACTGTTATCATATTTGATGCATGCATAGTTAAAAATCATAAAAAGGAGGTGCCTTAGACCATGTATCCCTATGAATGGATTGTATAAAAAGCAATAAAATGCATGAAACACACTTATATCTTTATTACATTTTCAATATCAATGAAATAAAATAGGAAAAATTATTAAAAAAATTAATCTTGTAACGAGATGCATTACACTATCAAATTTATAAATATCTAGTTTCTAACTCATAATCTTTACAATTTTAGTCTAAATCTAAAAATAATCATTTAGTATTACTAATTAAGCTCCAATATTATGTCCAAACTCAACTGGTCCAACCTCCCTTGAATAATTTTATTGGAATGCTTATATAGGCATAAGACCCACCTACTTATAATAAGTTATTTAAACCTATGAACAAGATTTAACACACCTTAGTGTGACATACATATTAAAAGTATTTCATAATTCCAATGCATGAACATGTTACATAATAAAAAATCATAGCATAATACATCACATGATAAACCAAATAGATACTTATTATCTTCCAAAGACTTATAAGATTAGATTGAATATAGTCAGCAATGGATCCTTTCATAACACATTACAATGATATGCACCTAAATTAAATGTATGCAAAGAAATTTTCACCAAGTCGTAAGACCTCATAACTAAAAATTAAGTTAAAAACCTTTGCACTTTTATCTTTATGTCCACTAAGAAAATTACCTCATAGTACTGCAAGTTCCTCAATTTATTTGAAAATCATAATACATCTTGTGAAATGAGGAACATACTCCTCTAATAAATCTCATCCACTATGTTTCTTTTATATAAAATTATAAAAGATCTAAAGTTATAGAATATGTCACACACTTTAGAAAAGACTCAAAAAATATCTGCAATATTGCTTTTATGAAAAATATTAACACTATGTATTAAAGAAATCATTGTACACTTATTTATATGAATAAAAAATACAACTAGACATGAGAATGAACACACAAAATATTAAAATTTATATGTGCACTCACAAGCTAAAAAAAATGACTCAATCTAAGCACACACTCAATGGTGGCACAAAAAAACTTAAATAAAGGTTTTCCAAAAACACGACTTACAAAAATGTACAATGAAGGAATGTGAATAATAAGAAACTTCCACAAATAAACATAGACAAATTTCCTAAACTATCATATCTTTGGTTGATGCAATATTTCACATGAATGCAGATGTTCAAACATCATACACATTGGGTAACAAAATAATCATGATATCCACTTCCTTTGAATTTTAATAGATTTTCTAATGGTATTCCATTTTTCATCCTTTGATTATCTAGTACATGTTGTATTTTATATTACATATCATTTCCATTTTACTAGATAGTCTGTATATTCCTTTTTATGCATAGTTTTTCCAACTCACATGTCAAACACCTTTTCCACTTCATCACGATGCTTTTGAATCATATGATATAAAAAAATTTCTTCTTTGGAATCATCAATTTATTTTTCAATACATTTAAATATATATTATAGATACCAATAAGTGACATTGAAAATAGGTGATATGTCTATCCATTTAGGTAACTCTATATCACCTGCATTCTTCACAAATTTTTGCATGGTCCATCTTTTTTTTTTTTCAAATTATTGCAAGTTCCTCTTGTAAATATCTCTTTCATAAAGTTTACTATGAATAATTATCCTACCTAAAATTAAATTTATTTTCTATTCATATATGCTTGTTATTTTTATTTGTAGTTCTCTTCTCCAACTATTCATGCACTTGTTTATGCATTTTGATCATATGTTGCACAATATCCTCTCATTCAACACTTTTTCATGTCTCACTTTTTATATCATGTAATTACAAAACTAATTTTGGAATCAATCCATAAATAGTATGGAATGGTGTCTTCCCTATATTACTATTCACTAAATTATTATAGGAAAACACAACTTGTGCCATAATATTATCACATGTTCCTAGCTTACTTTGAATTAAACATATCAATAAAATTCAACCCAAATTACGTTTATTTCCCCTATTTTTCCATATGTCCAAGGATGGTATGTTTAAATAAATTATAATCTAGTGTTTAGATTAATCCACATCATTCTCTTGAAATGTCAAAAAAATAAAATCTATGTTTAAAACTATTTTACAAAAAACCATGAAACCTTATGATTTCTGTGAATAAAAATAGAAATGGTTGCCAGATATCTATTATTTTTTCATGCATAAAAATTTACACCTATAAAAATATATCCACAATTAAAACTATGGAATCATTTCCTATTAGTTTTATAGGACAAATTAAATTAAAATCCATACTTATTGTTTTACCCTAATTTGGTCTTGAAAGACTAATATGATAGAAAAAATTAAAATAATTAAAAATTTAAGATATGGCATTCAAAAATACATCTAAATGTAAAATATTGAAATTGATTGTAATGATTTTATAACTGGAATATTATAGAATGGTAAGTACAATAAAGGGATTAATACCTAGCTTCTATGGTTGATTATCTAATAATGACTATATTATGGAATTGGAAATAAAATTAAATAAGGCATGTGGTTAATTTGATTTAGGAACTATATATATATATATATATTGAAGGGTTGGTTATATATATTGAAGGGTTGGTTACATTAACCTAGGTCAATACACTAATCGATATTGACATGTATTGGTCAATATTCATTTATGTGAAAAAGAGGGATTATGAACATATGATCACCTTTGCTAATATATTTAAGATCTAAATAATTGATGTCAAACTTGAATTATGTATGAAATTACATAAATTATTCTCCTTTAAATTGAGACACTAATTTTTATTATGAGGGATAAAAAAATATATAAGTAAAGAAAGTGTAATGGGATGAGATGATTATAATCACCCTTGTTTGATACTTGATCCTTTTCTACCTATATTATACTCTAAGGAAGGAAATAAAGATACTTGTATTTTTCCCAATTAGTATGATTTTGCAAGTTTTTCCTCTGCTATATTTGTGAAATTAATCATTTATATTTGACAAATTAAAATTATTTCTTTGACTTGGATTTGGTATGCTTCAAACATGGATTATGACTACTCTTAGTGATAGATTCACAATCTGGGAAGAATAGTGTAGATTTAATCAAGGTTCAAAATGTATATATTTATACCAAATAAGTGCAAAGTGAATTTTTAATTATACTTTGATTTTTTTATATATGATTCCAATAGGGTAATTTCTCATGTCATCAACACAGTAGAAAAATGGGTCAACCTAAAGAAGAGGTTTGATTTTTAAAAGCACATATTGATAGAAGATGGTTGGTTTTAACCAAGTCAATATCAAATAGTGATATTAACCAAAATTAATGGAACTAATTTATGTATAGGTGGACTAAACTTAAGGTTTAGATATTTCCATTTAGGATATTTAGAAGGTTTTAAATATACAATGAGGTTCATGTAGGTGTGTAACAACATAACGGAAGGATCAACTTATATGATAACATATATGTGTGAGATAATGGTGGATTAAGATCATGTTGGTGTGATAAAATCACATGGTAAATGTGTTTCAATTTTTTCATTTTCAAATATTGAATACCAAAATTTAGTATCTACATTTATATTCTATCATGGTTTTTCAAGAGTAGGAAACAATTGATATAACCCTACATTTTGAATTCTACCTTTGACTAGTTAGAAAGATTTAAAGTATTGAACATTTATGCACACATATATAACCATTATTAAAATAATAAATTACACTTGAATTATGTTCTATCATAACCAAAATAACCTATTGAATATCCACCATGTTTTTCTTTGATCATTTTTTTAAATATTAAACTTCTTAGTATACACAATGTGCTTCTCGAAACAAGATTCCATTTTGAAAAAATTAATATAACCATGGTGTATTTTCCTAAATAAATTTTTATACAAATGTTTTTCATGCTTACTAAAAATATTCATCATTTTCATATTGTCCTTATTAATATCAACTCTTATGAATTCCACTATCACTTAATTAAATAAAGGAACTCTATGGCTCAATGTTTCAACACATATTTTTAATTTTCCACTCTTATGTTTCCAAAAAAATGAATAACTATATAATAATAAAACTAATTTCATATGTATTTAATTCAATTTATTTTGAATATTAATGATTTATAGTTCTTGATGGTATGTATACAATACAAACTCTTTTTAAAATAAATAATGTCTCCATTTCTTAATAATTTTTACAATTACTTAGAACTCTTAATCATATACTAAATATTTATACTTTGTATCGTTAAAGTTTTCACTAGAATATTTAATAAGTCTTCCTTATTGAATCAATACCACTTTTTTATACAACTCACATCATAATATACCTAAAATACCTTACCAAAATTTGGCAATGCTAATAATGGCTAATTTATAATATTCTCATTTATCTATTAGAAATTATATTATATTTAAACTATCCACACAAACTCACTTGTATCTGTGTGTATCATATCAGTGATCAATATGCACATCCTACTAAAATTCCTAATAAAGTGATTATAAATTTTTTCTAGTCTATGAAAATTTTGTACCTCAAATTTAGTTTGTTGTGATGGCCAATCTAGTTTATCTCACACATTATATATCCATCTTAAACCCATCTTGATAAATTATCAAGTATACAAATTATCTATGCATAAAATTATATTTTTTCAAATACACAAATAATTTTCCTCTAAAAATTTCTATAGCACTTGGCATAAATGTCATAATCATTCTTCCTATATTCTACTAAAATAAACATGTAATCAAGATACATAGTAAAATACATATATAGAAATGGATTAATAAATTCATTCATGAATCTCATGAATTTACTCAGTGCATTAGTTAACCCAAATGACCTATAAAACCAATCATATAAACCTTGTTGTGTCCTGAATGTTGTTTTCCATTAATCACCTTCTCTTATGTGAATTCAGTGATATCTACTCTTCAAGAAAAATTGTGTGAATTATATCACTCAACTTAAACAATCCATAATATCATCCATACCTGGTAATGAAAATCTATAATTTATGGTTATCTTTTTGATGGTTCTATAATAAGTGAAATTTATCCAATCTCCATTATTTTTAGGCATTAAAACTACTTGTACTATATAAATGTTCAAAATGTATCTAATTAACCCTTTTTATAATAGCACTAGAAATTGTTTTTCCACATCTACATTTTATTTTGGAGTCAACCTATGTGATACTTGATTTGGTAAAATAAAACTTTGAATAAAATTCATGATATGATTTATACTTATCATTTGTGATAATCCATTTGGTAGATCATTATACATAATTTCCTCAAACCTAATATATCATTGAATTTGCATGGAATTTTATCTCCTATTGCCATACATGTAATCACCTATTGCATTGGATTTTTAATCAATCCATAAAATTATATCTATTATGTCACATATTTCAATAATTCCTTTCTTGAAATCATAAATACTTTTAGATACTTGTATACCTTATCACACTTATCCTTCAAAAGATTTAGTTCATGTGTTAATACACCTTTCCATAATGTGTATGTATTTATAAGACCATCATGTTGTGTCTTGTTATCAAATTACCAATGCCTTCCAAGAAAAATGTGACAAACATCCATAGGTATTATTTCACATAAATCTTAATCTTCATATGTTCCAATATAACAACTTTATAAACATTATTCATTCAGTAAAAATAGATGTCCATTTAAAAACCACAAAACCTTATATGGATTTAGATGTATAATTCTTATCAAACCCAAGTTAGATATCATTTATTATGAGATAATATTATTTATGCTTCCCTATCAGTAATAAATTTATAACACTTGCTTCTATAATTAAAAATGGCTTTGAGCAATTTTTTTTCTTCATAGGACTATTATCCTTTTCTACGTGTTTTAAAAATACCCTATTTATTATGAGATATTCTCAAAATTTTGGATCATATATGTTATGAATAGACATAATGACCTCTTCAACACCTTATATAATATGATCACTTGTATCAATTTTCATATTAATGTTAGTATGCATCTTAGGACATTTAAATTCAATGTGGTCAATTTTAATATATATAAAACATATATCATTAAATCCATGACCTATACAAATCCATACAATCCTCTACCTTTAAAATGTACTTTACCTTTCTAGGTATCAAAATCATTTTACTATGAACTATTTACCTCACCCTATTATGTCTATGTAGGATATCATGTGCCACTTATGCCTTATCCATGTCCATCCATGAACTTTCCTTCTCCTCATGCCACTCTTTGATTTTTTTGGTGATAACTTTTCCTATTCCTTTAGTATATAATAATATTCATCTTCAATAGATAATATTTTGATTACCCCAATCTCATCTATAGTTTACATATGTAATCCACTCACATACCTTGATATATCTCAACTTCATCTTCAACATGAAATACTCTAATGGTAATTGTATTATACTCCTCAATTTAATATTTTGCACTCATCTCTCTCTATCACAAGTTTTAAAGCTTCTTGTACAAACTCATGTTATAATCCACATGATCAAACTTAGCCTTCATTTTCATAATTAATTTATTCTAATTATTTATCTTTTATTTTACTTTATTCAATCATTCAATTTGAACATGATCCCACCATACGTATTTGTGACCTTGTAATTTTTTATTTTGAACATAACTCTCTTGGGATCTTCTATACTTTCATAATCAAAATATTTTTCAAAATTAGTGATCTATTCAATGAGTTATTGAGGACTCAAACTTATAGAATAAATAATGGGCTCTAACTTTGTTTTATTTGTGATTCTAATAACATCTCACAAGAATTTTTTTTTTAATTAACCTCTTCTTTTGCATCATGGTCTTTAGGAACATATTTATGAATTCAATATCACTCTCATCATATATAATCAAAACAACTTATAATTTTTCTATCCTCATATCCTTCATTTGATATTGCATATCTCTCATCAATCCAATAACATATAAATTTTTTGTTTCTCTAACCACTCTTTTCATTCTACCATCTAAACCTCCTTAGTGTTATATTTTACCTAGACATCTAGATCTAGATACTATATGATGATATTAAATATTAGACTATCTTAGGCTTTGGTAGTAAGAACTATTTAGAAGAAAAGCTTCTAGATAAATTTCATAAAAATCTTCAAAACTTGTCATTTTACATACTTCTATGGAACCCATCATAGGAGATAAATGTTTATTTCCCCAAAGATATGTTACAATATAAATAAGATCTTTAAACAATGCTTGGCTTTCCATATTCCTTCCCCTAAATTATTAATTTTTCATTAATTATATTAGAGGTTTCCATGAGTTAATCAAATTAAACCCATTATATTTATTCAAATTTTGAGGTGTCTTTTCAATTTCAAGTGCCTCTCTTACTCTAAATTATTTCAAGTGATCCAAATTTGCAATTAGATTTGTATCCTCAGTGCAAATGTGATGCTTAAAATTAAAAGAGTGCTCTACCAGTGCTGATTTTTTGATTCTTTCATGCAAAATATCTCCATTGTATTCCTTCAGTCAGATTTGTACTAACCTACCCATCTCTTGAATATATTTTTTACCACATGAACATGGAATGCAGTAGATACCACCATATAATTTTGGATCTTGTGGGTCCTTTACTCTATCAAGGACATCTCTTAGAGTTTCAAGAGGGGTAAATACAACCTTGACATCATTTTTTTCTAAATTTTGATCAATTTTATTTATGACACCATATATGTATGATATTTTGACCATGTGTCTTAATTGATTATATTTATACCTTCATTATTTTTCTACTTTCTTGCAAAATGGCCTGTTTGAATGAATTTTGTATTTTTCTATCTCCATATCCATTAAGATGAAATACCTTCATTAAGTAATCTAATTTATATTCTAGATGATCTTTGTTATAAACCATCATATTTCTTGTTTCCAAAGAATTTAAAAATAACGTGTATATGGAGAATTTTGAAAAAGAGGCTTTACATTCAGCCCTACAAAAACTAAGATGGTGGTTTAGATTCATGGATGATACTAATGTATGATGTCCATATGTTAGAGAAATTTTAGATCATTTTATTCAACATCAAATAGTATATTAGAACATATTCAATTTATAATGGAGGTGGAGGAAGATATAGGTATTCCATTATTAGATGTGCTAGTGGTTATGAGACTCAATGGGTCTTTATATCATCAGGTATATAGGAAGAAGACACATACATATCTCTATTTGGGAAATAAATTACACCACCACCCTACCTAAAATATATTAGTTTAAGTACTTTATAAATAAGAGCTATGAAGGTGTTTGATAAGGACCATTTAGAATAGGAATTAGAGCACTTAACAAAGGTGTTTCATGCTAACAGATATGGAGATACACAAATACAAAAATCATTCAAATGAGTTATTTTGTATGAAATAAAAAAAATGAAGGGAATAAAGATAATAAATTAAGTCACATGATCAAAATATCATACATACAGGGTGTCACAGATAAAATTGCTTGAAATTTAGCAAAAAAGGATGTTAAGGTTGTATTCACCCCTCTTGAAATTCTAAGAGATGTCCTTGATAGATAAAAGGACTCACATGATCTGAAATTATATGGTGGTTTCTACTCCATTCCATGTTCATGTGGTAAACAATATATTAGAGAGATAGGTATGTTAATACAAATTTGACTAAAGGAACACAACAGAGACATTTTGCATGAAAGAATAAAAAAGTCAGCACTGACAGATCACTCTTTTAATTTTAAGCATCACATTTGCATTGAGATGAATATAATTGCAAAGGTGGATCACTATAAAGATTGTAGAATAAGAGAAGCACTTTAAATTGAAAAGACACCTATGAATTTGAATAAAATGATGGGTTTAATTTGAGTAACTCATAGAAACCTTTAATACAATTAATGAAAAATTAATAATTTAGGATAAGGAATATGGAAAGCCAAGTATTTTTTAAAGATATTATTTATATTATAACATAACATTGGGGAAATAAAAATTTATCTCCTGATGATGGGTTCCATAAAATACCCCAAACATTGAGTTTTGCAGATTCTTATGTAGTGCATCTAGAAGCTTCTTTTCTAAATATTAAATATTCATATCAACACATTCAATTTTATATTAATATGGAGAATTTGGAAAAAGAGGCTCTACATTCAACCCTATATAAATTGAAATGGTGTCTTAGATTCATGGATGATACCAATGTATGTTGGACATATGGTAGAGAAATTCTAGATCATTTTCTTCAACATCTCAATATTAGATCAGAACATATTTAGTTTACAATGGAGGTGGAGTAAGAAATAGATATCTTGTTATTAGATGTGTTGGTGGATAGGAGACTTTATGTGTCCTTATATCATTAGGTATATAGGAATAAGACACATACATATATCTATTTGGGAAATAAATCACACCACCACCCTTCCCAAAAGACAATAGCTTTGAATACTTTGATAATAGGAGTTGTGAGGGTGTCTAACAAGGACCATCTAGAACAAGAATTAGAGCACTTAAAAAAGGTATTTCATGCTAACAGATATGGAGATAAACACATAAAAAATTCATTAAAATGAGCCATTTTGAAAGAAATTAGAAAAAATAATGAATGGAATAAAGATAATCAATTAAGTCACATGGTCAAAGTGTCATACATATAAGGTGGTATAGATAAAATTGCTCAAACTTTAGAAAAAAGGACTTCAACAATGTATTTACCCCTCTTGAAACTATAAGAGTTGTCCTTGATAGATTAAAGGACCTAAAAGATCCAAAATTATATGGGGGTGTCAACTCCATTCCATGTTCATGTGGTAAGCAATATATTGGAGAGACAGGTGGGTTAGAAAACATTTGATTGAAGAAACACACTGGAGACATTTTGCTTCAAAAAAAAAACTAGCATAGGTAGAGCACTCTTTTAATTTTAAGCATCACATTTTCATTGAGGATATGAAGCTAATTGCAAAGGTGGATCACTAGAATGAATGTAGCATAAGAGAGGCACTTGAAATTGATAAGACACCTCAAATTTTGAATAAAGATGATGGGTTTAATTTCAGTAACTCATGGAAACCTCTAATATAATTAATGAAAAATTAATAATTTAGGGGAAGGAATATGGAAATCCAAGAATTTTTTAAAGATATTATTTATATTATAACATATCTTTGGGGAAATAAACATTTATCTCCTAACAATGGGTTCCATAGAAGGACCTAAAATGTTGAGATTTGTAGATTCTTGTACAATGTATCTAGAAGCTTATTTTCTAAATATTAAATATTCATATCAACAAATTCAATTTCATATTAATATGGAGAATTTTGAAAAAGAGGTTCTACATTTATCCCTACATAAATTGAGATGGTGGCTTAGATTCATGAATGATACCAATGTATGTTGGCCATATGGTAGAAAAAGTCTAGATCATTTTCTTTAATATCTCAAAAGTAGATCCAAACATATTCAATTTATAATGGAGGTAGAGGAAGAAATAGGTCTTCCTTTCTTGGATGTGATGGTAGCTAGGAGACTTAATGGGTCGATATCTCATCAGGTATATAGGAAGAAGACACATACATATATCTATTTGGGAAATAACTCACACCACCACCCTACCCAAAAGATAATAGTTTTAAATACTTTGGAAACAAGATCTATGAGGGTGTCTAACAAGGACCATCTAGAATAAGAATTAGAGCAATTAACAAAGGTGTTTAATGCTAATAGATATGGATATAGACAAATACAAAATTCAATCAAATGGTCCATTTTTTAATAAAGTAGAAAAAATAATGAAGGGAATAAAGATAATCAATTAAGTCACATGGTTAAACTACCGTACATACAGGGTGTCACATATAAAGTTGATTAGACATTAGCAAAAAAGGATGTCAAGGTTATATTCACCCCTCTTTAAACTCTAAGAGATGTCCTTGATAGAGTAAAGGACCCACAAGATATAAAATTATATGGTGGTGTCTACTCCATTCCATGTTCATTGGTAAATAATATATTGGAGAGATGGGTAGGTCAGTACAAATATGACTGAAGGAACACAATGGAGACATTTTGCATGCAAGAATCAAAAAATTGGCATTGGTAGATCACTATTTTAATTTTAAGCATCACATTTTCATTGAGGCTATGAATCTAATTACAAAAGTGAATCACTGGAAAGAACGTAGAGTAAGATAGGCACTTGAAATTGAAAAGACACCTTAAAATTTGCATAAAGATGATGGGTTTAATTTGAGTAACTTATGGAAATATCTAATATAATTAATTAAAAATTATTAATTTATGGGAAGGAGTATGTAAATCCAAGAATTGTTTAAATATCTTATTTATATTGTAACATATCTTCAGGTAAATAAACATTTATCTCTTGATGATGGGTTCCATAGGAGGACATAAAATGTTGAGTTTTGTAGATTCTTGTGTAGCATATATAGAAGCTTCTTTTCTAAATATGAAATATTCATATCAACAAATTCAATTTCATATTATCCCTAAAAATCTCATTGGATGATGTGTAAAACTAATTTCTACCCACATTTTCAAATTTTAAAATAAAAATAAAAAATCAAGGATTAAAACCCTTGCTTTGATACCAAATGATGCATCTATGGTTATGGGTATTAATTAAGATATGCTTTACACCATTTATCCATTTTAATGCAAAATTTAATATGAAATCAAATATACACACACTCAAATTTTCATTATATTTCAAAAGTAAGGTAATAAAAAAACATCAATGATAACAATAACACCACAATTTCATAATGAACTACATTAAAATATAATATTTGAAGATATTGGATTATTAACTCATAATATTTGTAAGTGTACCCTAAATGTCATAAAAATATCTCAAAATTATTCCTTAAGCTCTAGTATCCTATACAACATCAATTATCCTAACTTCCCATGTACAAGTGTAGGAGAATGCTTATATAAGACCAATACCCACGTACTTTCATTAACTTATACCTAATAACAAAATTTAAAATACCTTAGTGTATCATATCTCTTAATATTAAAAGTAACAAACATCTTACATCATAACACATCAAAAAATATTACATTACAAGCAATATCAAATATGTATTTATCATATTCCCATGAATTATAGTATTAAATTCCATATATCCAAAAATTACTCCTTTTATAAAAAACTACAAGTATATGCACCCAAAACAAATTCTCATCAATAAATTTACACCATGTTAAAATACCTCACAACCAAAAATTAAGTTGAAAACTCTTGCACGTTTTTATCCTCAAGTCTACTCATGAACATTACCTCATGCTATTATACATGCCCCAAATGACTAGAAATTCATTAAACAAATTATGTAGTGAAGAAAAAAATACTCAATAGAATCTCACCCACTATGTTATTTCTATGGAAAATAATGAAAAAATGATGTTATATAACATTTCATAGATTTATGAAAAGACTGCAAGTCTCCATATGATTATATTTGCATAAAATGTTAACAATATATATTTTGTAAAGTGTCATAATTTTATTTAGACAAATAAAAAATTAAAATGTGTACGATAATAAGGGTGTAGAATATTAAAGCACATTCATTAATGAAAGATGAATAAAATGAAATAATACAATCATGGATTCAAAGATGGTGCAAAAAACCTAAAATATGGTTTACACAAAAAACAACACTTGAAAAAACTTATAACAAATACATATGTACAATAATAAACTTGTGTGAAATAAAACTTATAATTTTTTCCTAAACTACCATATTTTTTGAACATGAAATATTTCACATGAACTCAAATTCTCTTTCATCATACACCTTAGGTAATAAAATAAACATGATTTCTTTCTCAAGCACCTTATAAGATATATGTTAATGGTATTCCTTATTTTCACTTTTTTGATTCAATAATCCATGTCACATATTCTATTCCTTGGCCATTCCATTTTACTAGATATTTTGTATATTCATTTTTGTGTGTATATTTTACAACTCATGTCTAAACCACCTATTTCAATTCATCACACTCCTTTTCATGCCTTTACAAATCTAATTTTATTATTTTGAATCTACATTTATATTTTTACTACTTTTACCTACATAAAATTAATACAAATTAGCTACATAAAAAATTGGAAATATGTGTATCCATTTAGGTAAGTCTATCTAATAAGTATATTATGAAAATTTGTTTAAAATCATACCCAACCTTATATTTTTCCATTTTAATATCGTAAGTGTCATTTGCAAATGTCTATTTCCTCAAGTATGAAGAGTCTAAGTCTCCCACCTAAAATTATATTTATTTTCTCTTCACATATACACAATGTTTGTATTGCATAATGTGTTTCTCTAGCTTAAATCACACTTATTTATGAACTTCTCTAATATGAAATGAAAAATCTTCTACTTCAACACTTTTTCTTAGCACACTTTTCACGTTTCGTAACTCCATAACTTATAATATACACGACCCATATACAATATATAATGTTGTCTTCCCTACACTCCTATTCAGTAAATTATAATAGGAGAAAATATATTTTGATTGAATATTATCGTATTTATTATCTTCCATACACTTCTTTTCACTAAATTATTATAGGAAAAATTAGCGTGTGCTTGAATATTATCCTATTTTCGTAACTTAACCTTGATTAAACATCTCAACAATTACCAAAACTTATGTTTTCTACCTATATCTATCCATATGTATAATTATGGTATGATTAACTAAAATTCAATTTAATTTTCAACTTATTCCATGATGTTATCTAAAAATAGCCAAAAAAATCACACCTTTGTCTAAAAATATGTTATGTATAAAACCATGCAACCTTAAAATCTCCTTGAAAAATAATTTAATAATGTTTATTTCATTTCTTCTCATTTTGCATGGAAAAAAACTTCTACATTTGAAAATATATTACCAATAAAAAATATGGAATCATTTCCTCTTTGTTTTCTAGGAAAAACTAAAATAATATCCATACTTATATCCACCTATATTTTTTCTATAATAGGAAACAATTGATGAACCTTAAATTTTGAATTTTTTTGATGATTCTAAATGAACCATAAGTGATCTTATTACCTAAAGAACACTTTTATAATTTGGAAAATTCAGAGCATGAGTTTCAAGTTTTGACAACCTAGTTACTTGTGGTGAAATAGCAATAGAGTAAGATAAATTGTTCCATAATATTTATATGATTTGGTGGTGAGGAGCCACCTTAGTCCATTCCTCATGAATTATAGAGAGTCTATGTTAATAATTAGTGAATTATATTCCATATTTAATCTAAAAACTAATCTAAGTGGATATTTATAATGAAGATAAAACTAAGGTGATCTCATGGATAAAAGGAGCAAAGAGAAGGGAGGGTAGAAAATAAATGAGTGATTACCAATTTTAGTCTCAAACATTATGAAAAACCATCAATTGCAACTAAGTATGCATTTAACCAATATATAATGCAGCATAGCCTAAGCTCGAATTCTACCATATATCAAGCAAACTTCAAATTATGATGTAAAGAGTCACAAGTAAGAACCATGTCTACTTTAAGGATTTACTACTATAAGAAAATAACATTAACACATCTGAATATAGAGAAAAATGAAGTCAATAAAAACCTAAGATCTTCCAATTAATATAACATATGTACAAATTAGAAACCCTATGATTAGAAAATACAACTCAAAATTCAAAGACACCATACAAATTAAAGACATCTACTAGCAATTGAGAGAAAATCTATATTAGCAATTGACATATCAAATATGGAGAATCCTTGTAGAATTCCTTGATTATATTAATTGCTTCAAGTGTACAAAATTTTATCAAAATTCTCTCTTTTACAAATGGTAATACATGCCTTTATATAAATATTAGGGAGTATAGTGTCAATTAAACAATATAGGTATACAAAGATGAAGATAGTTATCTTTATAGGTTCTAAAATACACTTGCATTTTAAAATTGTACTGAACTAGTGGCAAATATCCTGATAAACTAGAATATTCCTTTACAATACAATATTCTATTTTGAAAGTTACAACATTTTACTAAATAGAATATTGTATAATTTATTGGTTGGGCCTCTACTTGTCATTATTGGAGGATGCTCATGGCTTTCGCATGTTACTCATAAACTAGCTTTAGATCCACAACAAGATTTAGGTTACACTCCTCTTTATATACCAAGTCATCAAGTTTTATGTCATTTCTAGCCATGGTTTTTTTAATGCTCCTAGCTTCATTTATCCTTTCTCCTACTTTGAATATCATGTATAGGATCTTACTGTTATCAGCCCTAAAATTTCTTTGGATTTTTCCTTTGATTTCTTGGGTTACCAAAGTGGCCCTATGTTTAAATTCTTCATCACTTATGATTCCAAGGATAGTGGGTTATGCAATATCTATGAGCATAGTCCCAAGAAGTTTCTCAATTATTGTAATCATATCCTTATCATTTTCTAGGAGTCTTCCTATATCATTGTCTTAAGAACTGAGAATTTGAACCTTGTCAACCATAATTCCTAAAATTGTGTTCAAGTGTCCTAAACTGATGGTTTTGAATCCTGGGATCTATTTTTTTCTTGAATGTTGAGAAGTTAGGATATTTTATCCTTTGAAGCTTGCCATTGGGTGACCAAGATATTGGCAAGTTTACTCTACCCCTCTATTGTACTTTGTATTAGTTTCATTATTTTGATTGCTTCAAACATGTCATAAAATGACTCATCAAGAATTTTGGCCATGGCTTTAGTAACTAATATAACTTATTATGTCTAAAGGTTTTCTTTTTCCCTTACGAGGTTTAGAATCCTTAGTTTCATTTGCTAGACCCCTACTTTAGCTTGTGTTGACTGGGATTGAATCAGACTTTCCACATCTTCTTCATGAATAGTAGCTTCACCAAGATAATAGCCTCCCATAGGGGTTATTCTATAAAGGGATCCACCTTTTGAAATGTAAATTATTCTATTCCCAACATGGCTATTTTGGTGGTAACCCTCTCCAATCTAGTTGGCTCTAGATTAAATTACATGGTGGTAGATGAACTTGTGAATTTTAGAGGTTGTAGGACCTCTACACCTATGTTACTATATGATCCTAGAGCATCCATCTTCTTTCCTTTTGGTCCTTGAGTGACCACAATCATCCTTTCTTCTTTATTCTTAACCATAGCCCTTGTCCATGTCTTCATGTCATCTTTCATCTCAGCATTAACAACTCTTATCATGACCCATGAATGGGAAAGAGAGGGGATATTTTGTAGTTTCCCATAAATGAACCTATCTTGGATAACTATCCCTTGGATGGGGAATTAATCACTAAAAAAATTCATCTCACTTCTAAGGTGAGATATGGTCAATTTGGGTCTCTTCTTTAGTCCCATAGGAACCAATACTAGCTCTTCTTTCTTCTTCTTTATGGATGGCACATGGACAAGTTCTTTTCCTTTATCATCTCTAAGATATCCCTCTTATATTTGGGCTTCTTCAAGCTGCTCCCTTTCCCTATTTATATCATATGCCTCTATAATATCATTGAGACCACCCTAAATTATCTCTTCCAATTCCAAGGCAATCATGTCTATGTACTAAATTAGGGAAGGTGGCCCTTAGGGTAGTATTGAATCTAATGGCCCCTCCCTTGGTCTCTATTCCAATCTCACTTCTCTTAATTTCTCTTTTCCCTTTCCTTATTCATCCTATTTTTTTTTAGGCTACCCCTATGAATATTATTGTTATACCTTGGGTGTCGCATATGGACCTAGAAACAAATTATATTTCAAAGGATACATTTTCCATCTCTCTCAAGATGGTTTGTCATCCTTGGTAATATTATGTTTTAATTTGATGTTGTGCCCCTAGATCCTAGCTAATACTTCTTCATAATTCTTATCTTTTATATAGATTGTGTCATGAACACCAAGTTTATATGCATATTTAGGCTTAGGGAGTTTCTTCTCATTTAAGTGGTTGGCCACCACCTTTCTAAGATCCCACATCTTGAGTTAATCAAGTTGAAAACCAAATGAATCCTTATGTATAGCCATGGTTTCAACTTGTTTCTAGTCTTGAAGTATGGTCTTTCCAATGATCAACAAAAAGGGGTGGAGAAGACCTTTATTTTTATCTTACAACTACCATCGATACTATGTAAGAACTGTGAGGAAATTTCTTACTCTACTAATTTTCTAGGAACATATACTAGTAACCTACAAGTTTGGGACATGATCCCCTCAATTTAGATGATTGTGCAATCATGGTAGTACCAACTATCACCTATCATCTCCATGTACTTCTTGAATATGGGGTGAACCTTAGGCATAAAAACACCTGTGATGGCCTCAACTATGATTGGATAAATGTAATCACAAACAAATTTCATGTGGTTCCTATACTTAAAGATATGTAATTTAAAATAGTTATGTTAAATGGTGGTTTTTCCATCTAGAGACCACTTCCTAATCCCAAGGAATTTGATTGAGCCAATAAGGGAATCTAGTAGGTATGCCATAATATAAAATTACCTAGATGTCTTCCTTTTGATGGTAGTGAATTACTTGGCCAAGAATACACTGATCAAATCTCCAATTAGAGGGGTGAGCTTTTGTTCCACCAAGAAATGTACATATGGTACACAAATTTTATTTACATAGGTGGATGAGAGGGATCCAAAGGATTAGTTCAATAGGGTCATTGTAACTCTAATGCCCTCTCTAAATTGAATTTTTGGGATTTTTCCTTCAACATCCATGAAAATGTGGGATCTTTGGTGTAGTTAGGGCCTAAAGATTGAGTCTAGGTCATGTGTGGAGGTCCACTCTTTGATTTTGGATAAATCTACATGGGCAATGGGGATATTGTAATACTTTTCAAACTTTATAGAAGAAATATATGCCACTTTCCTAGAATTTCCCTTCTGAATATCCATTCATTATAAGTTTTATAGTAAATAAAGATGGGAGTAAGGATATTGATGTAATGTAGTACCTCAGGGTTTACCATAGAATAGTGGAGGTATACATTTGTATAATGATTAGGTCATAATTCCTCTATCTTACTATGATAATTATTTGCTCCTCTTTTATGATGGGTTTCAATTCTTTGATCATGAAGAAGAGTTTAGACTAGTTCATAATGTCTTTGATATTCATAGTTGTAGTATCCAATTTAGTGTCCTCAAATATTTGGCCTTCATTATCCATTGACAAATAAAGCTTGATTTTCTCCTTTAACTACTAGATGTGAGTTTCCATGGTCCCTATTTTTGATAATTATTCATAGTAGATTGTAAATGATCTTTGTGAAATCTCTCTTATGCTCAGAAACACAACTAAGTTCTCCCTAGATCAAGATGTAACCAATTGAGTTTGTTTAAGTCAATTTTATGCAAGGTTTAGGTTTCACACCTTTAATGGTAAAATATATCAAGGATTTGGATTATATGTGCCTTGGATTTGATTTGGACCTTTTCTTTTATGACTTTTCATTTTTGAGCCCATAAAATCTTGTATTTTGTCCTTTTCTACTTGCATGTCACCTATGTGGTATTGATATAGTCCTTTCATGGAATTTCTCATAAATGCCATTTAAGCACTAGCCATTGGCATTTAAAAATGCCTCTTTTATTTCATACCATCTAATTATAATCTTAGATTAGTGTGATTCATTGATTATAATATGAGCCCTTGCTTCTGATTGGATATTTCTATTGTAAACCCCATGGTCATGACACTTGGCATATTTATGTTCCTTCCTCATGCTCCAAATCTTATGTCAGTACTTTGATGAATGAGAATTGGTCATGAAGCAAGCTCATGAGCCTTTAAAAAGTCATGAGCCTTCATGTTATTGGATCATCTTCTAATGATGAATTTTAAACCATCAGATCATCCGATCAACTCTACATTAAATGAGCTTTCTCCATGTATAGAACTTGTAGGTTCTTGGGGCCTTATTGAAAAGTCTATGGCAGCCTCACATCATTGGATCAAAATATAGTGATGAAGCATGAACTATGGATCTACAAAGATGCCTAAACTTTACGTTATTACATTATTAAGAATATGACTTAGGTTTAAGTCCTTTAGTCTAAGGTGTGTTTTGCTTATTAATCATGAAATAAACCTTAGGCTAAGGGTTTTATGCCTAATTTTTTCAATTTATACCCAATGGGGGCCATGGCCTAAGTATTATAGGCCAATGTTTACATCATGTTTAATAAACATAATGTATGCATTGGTATAAAATATTTATTCCAAGGCTTTGTAAAATATGCTCAAAAGGATCAAAATGCCATAATGGTCTAACAACAAACACATTACAAATTTTAGATAGAAGTATTTAGTCTAACTTTTACAC
>JARHVA010007205.1:302500-382500 GCA_037957365.1 Torreya grandis | reverse complement strand
TGGTTAATATTGCATCCATAGTGTGGTTATATGCAAAGGAGTAAAGGTATAAGTCCCTTGAGAAGTTAGGACTTATGAGGACTAGAGCCTGGCTAATGGCCTCCTTGATATAATTAAATGTCTTTTTGGAATATTCATTACATGTGACATTGGAATCCTTCTTTATCATGTCCTTCAATATCTTGACAATCTCTGTAAATTTATAAATAAACTTTCTTACAAAATTTATCTTACCAAATAATGACTTTATCAATTTATTATTGTTTGGAGGTTTTACTCTAGATATGGAATCCACTCTTTCAATATATATAGAGATTCCACCTTTGGTTATAACATGACCGAATAATTTTCCTTTAGTCACACAAAGGATAATCTTCTTAGGGTTTATATAAATTCCATACCTCTTACATCTTTCAAAACTTTGATGTAAATGCATGAAGTGATCTTCCCTATTTTTAGAAAAAACTATTATATCATCCATATAAATAATGATGCATTTACATATCAATCCTTAAAAGGCATGGTCCATATCTCTTTTCAAAATTAGTTCCTACATTGATTAGCCCAAAGGGCATCCTCCTATAAGCATAGGTTCCCCACTTTGTGGTGAAAATTTGTCTTCATCATGTCCTCTCTATCAACCAACACTTGGTTGTAACCTAAAAATCCATCAAGAAAAGACATCATAGCTAAACCTAAAACAACTTGATTCTCTTGGTCTAGGGAAGAAATGGGATATTTATCCTTTTTTGATTCTTTATTTAGGTGTTTGAATTCAATACAAAGTATAATCTCACCATTCTTCTTCTTGAATGGCACCAAATCTGCCACCTAAGTTCAATCCCTGATGGGGAAGATTATATTAGAATCTAATAATCTTTTGACCTCCTTAAAGATAATGGGTTTTTGGATTGGGTTTATAGGTCTATCCTTCTACCTGAATGGTTTGAAACTCTCCTTAATGGGTATAGTATAGGTAATTACCCTTGGATCAAATATCTTTAGGTCATCATAGGACTAAGCTATGACATCCCTATATTGGGTAAAGAGCTCTTTGGATTTCTTAGTTTCAATGTTTTTGTAGGCTTCCCAAACATTTACCAATTGGTGTTGATCTTGAAGGCCAAGGTTAACAACATTATAGTCTTTCCCAATTACCTTGATAAACTTAGCAAATTTAGCTAGTTTATCTTGATCAAAGAGTCTCTCTAGAGCAATTGTCCCCTTAGGGATCTTATTTTCATTCAATTGAAAGACTTTACCATCAAACTTGTCCTCTTAAAATGCATTTCCATTGGTCTCATCAATAATATGAGCATCAAAAACTACAAAATTGGTCATGAAATCCAATATCTATTGATCATCATTGAAAGCATAAAAATGGTTAACATTATTAGGTACTAAAGGACAAAGGATTAGCTCAATGCTAAAATTAGGGGAATCTTGGTTGGGCATGAGGTTGGATGTAGCAGATGCCAACTCATTAGTAGCCTAGTTTTCTCCTCTTGGGATGGAAATAATGCCAAAGGATTCAATCAAATCCCAAACCCTAAACTTATACCCTTTCAAGTATGATAGCTTACATTGGTATTTGTTTCTTACCTAATTGACTACTAGTTTTGAATCCCCATAAACTAGTAGTTTTTTGAACTTATTCATACTGATCAAGGTTATTATTAACATGAAATTGGATCCTATAAGAATAATGTTAATTTATATTAATAGGGTCAATTAAAACAATAGTAACACCTGATCCAACATTACACCTAACACCATCAAAATATAACTTCCATAGTTCAAGAACAATGTGATCATTCTTGGGATCACATACCTTATCATTCTCTAGGATGAAAACCCCTATGTCTGAGTCTATTATTTTGAACCTCTCATTCATATCATTGTACTCAGTTATCATATGTTTCATTCTTGGTTCTCTCTCAACCTTGATTTTATTAAGAACTCCCTTCCAAGGTAGCCATAAAAGTGAGAAATTCGTAGACATGTAACCATTCACAGCCTTGGTCCATTCCTTAAAAAGATTCCATAAACATTAGGTATATTAAAAAGTTAAATATCAATGAATTATTGAACCCTAGGATTATAATCTAGTTGCATGTGAACATTTAGAATCTCTCTTATTACCCTAACTCTATATTTTTCTAATTGGGTGACAAGACTTAATGGGAGTCAGACCAAGTTTTTTGCATATACCTATAGGCATGATATCAGTAGATGATCCTAAATATAATAATCAATCATGTAATTTCTTACCAAACTTATTGATAATGATCAATAAAGGAGGAGATTCAGCCTTGACCTTATGCATGGTTGCATTGGCATGATTAGTCTTTGGTGGGTTGTTGGACTTATTAAACAAAGACTCTAGTAGAAGGTCCCTTTACTCTATAATATATATTATTTAATGCAAAGTTATATTATCCTTTATATTTTTCATGTCCTCAACCATGTTATATCTATATTTAGAAGAGCTATGAATTTTAATGTTGGGTTTAGAAGTACTCCTTTTAGGTGGCTTAGGATTATTATTTGAAGAAGTGTTTAGAGGAGTCAAAAAATTATTTGGAGGTGTTGAAGTGGTCAAAGGCTACCTCTATTTCATATTCCTCAAGGAATAGATCTTTTTAAATAATTTTTGAAAGGCTTAGATCTCCTTAGGGACCTCATCAGGTTCATTTTCCTATTGAAAGGGGAAATCAAAGGTGTCCACTATGAAGTCTTGATCAGATGACTTAGATCGATAAGTGATTTCACCATTATCCTTTTTATGGATCACTTAAAATCTATCCAAATACTCTTGGAAAGCCTCAAAGACTTTTAAAAATTCTATAAAATTAGTTTCTTCATGTTTGGATATGTAATGTACCCTAAAATAATTAGGTAATGCAATATCAGTGAGGTTAATGTACATGGTCTTCTTTTCAGAAGTTTGTCATTATGCCTATTATTATGAAAACTATCATTATAAAAGCTATTAGTTAGCCTATTATACCTTTCAAATGAGAATTTCCTACCTAAAATTTCAATAGTATTTCCAACTTGATTTTGCAATTAAAGAAAATTAATGCTTAATTTTTGGACCATTTTAAAGATAGAATCATTCTCATTTTTAGTAGTTCTAGAATTATGTACCTGGTTATTGTTATTAGATGGTACTAAAGGATTTTGATCATTTGGATTGAAGCCATTAGTAGGATGACTTAAGAATCATAAATTTTTATTGGGAGCTACATGACTCAATAGCAACCAAGTTAGGTTTGGGAATTGATTTAAGGTGGGGAGATTTTGGTTATTGTTTTGGAATAAGTTCATCACAACCATTTATGGGTTGATGTTTGGCACATAATATGCCATTTACCCTTGGGGTTGCATCTAATCATTGATGGTTATTACCTAAATGTAAACCTAAGATAATGAATTTATGGATAACATGTATCTCTTTAAAAATATAGAGGTCATGGGATCTATTACATTTTTATAAATATCTATAGCTAAAACATCATCAAGATTACAAAGGTGTATGGTCCTACTAAACATTTTCTAAAATCTAGCATTGAATGACTTAATAGGCTCACTTGTATCTTTTTTACTGGTGGTGAATTGATGGTAAATAACAAAAGGACTAACAATATTACCAAATTGATCTATAAACATGTTGAAATCATCCTAGTTGGTGATGTAATTAGTAGGCAATCTTAAAAACCATTCATAAGCAACATCCCTAAATGTGAAGGGGAAAAACCTGCAAGCTACATCTTCATGCATAACATTTAGCAATCTTAAGGTAACTTTAAAATATTTTATATGTTATTTAGTAGTTATTATACCCATTACACTAAATGTAGGGAAGTAGTTTTCAAGGTTATGTGGGAGGTCATGTACCACACCTGGTACATTGATTGAGGATTCTCCCAACCAAGCCATACGTGGATGAAAATCGAAGGCACATGTATCTTGAAGGGATGAAGTTGGCAAATATTTGAATCTCTTGCATCTACCTTTGTCACATCTAGATTTTTTGTGAACCTCAAGCTTTAGTAAAGGCTCTTGGTCTCTGAGTGTGATCTTATTCTAATATTGGGAAATTCTCTATTGAAATTTTAATGTCATGCCTAAAACATGATGTATCAAGTTAAATTTTAAAAATAACAAGAGTTAGACGTACACATTGAGCTTATTTTACAAAGGTGGTATGAAAGAATACAAATGAATTAACTCAAAGATAAATTTAATTACATGAATATGGTCTATCTTTATAATTCTAAGCCTAAAGGAATTCATATTGATGAAATATATGCCAACCTTTAATCAAAATGAGTCTTCCTAACCTTGGATACTATGGATTCTCAAAGCTTAAGCTAAATTTACCAAAAACAAGTATCAATACCCAGAGAACTCACTCAAAAACACAAATATGCATTATAAATAGAAAATATCAATGATATCTATAACTCTTAGCAAATAATTCACTAAAAAAACAAAAAGATACACTGATCTTAGACCAAAACATGCTAAGATCAACAAATATTAAAAGAAGTCAAGCCTTCCTTCTAGTGCCAGTAGGGATTCTCTTGTTGATGCTTATAAATGAACCACAAGTGTTCTTAGTGTTTAAATAACACTTATCATTTTAGAATTTATAAAATTCAGAGCATGAGTTGTAGGTTTTGACAATCTAGTTGCCTAAGGTGAAATAGTAGAAGAGTAAGATAAAATATTACATAACATTTATATGATTTGGTGGTTGGGAACCACCTTGGTCCATTCCTCATGAATTATATAAAGTTTATGCTAATACTTAGTGAATTATATTCTAGATTTGAGATAAAAACTAATCTAAGTGGATATTTATAATGAAGCTAAAACTAAGGTGATCTTGTGTAAAAAGTAGCAAAGAGAAGGGAATGTATAAAAGAAATAAGTGATTATAAATTTTAGTCTTAAACATTATGACAAATCATCAATTACAACTGAGTATGCATTTAAACAATATATAATGCAACATATCCTAAGATCAAATTCCACCATATATTAGGAAAACTTCAAAAGATGATGTAAAGAGTCACAAGTAAGAACTAGGTCTACTTTAAGGATTTACTACTATAATCAAATAACATTAGTACATCTAAATACAAATTAAAATCAAGTGAAGCAAAACCTAAGATCCTCCAACTAATATAGCATATGCACAAATTATAAACCCTATGATTAAAAAATGCAACTCAGAATTCAAAGACATCATTCAAATTCAATACATCTACTAGTAATTGAGAGAAAATATATATTAGCCATTGACATATTAAATATGGAGAATCCTTATAGAATTCCTTGATTATATTAATTTCTTTAAGTGTACAAAATTTTATCAAAATTCTCTCTTTTACAAATGGTGATAAATGCCTTTATATAAAGATTAGGGAGGTGTACAAAGACAAGGACATTTGTCCTTATAGGTTCTAAAATACACATGCCTTTCAAATCATACTGACCTAGAGGCAAATATGCTAACAAACTAGAATATGCCTTTATAATGGAATATTCTATTTCAAAAGTTACAAAATTTTACAAAATAGAATATTGTCTAATTTGCTGGTGGGGCCTCTAATTGTCATTATTAGAGGATGTTCATGGCTTTAGCATGTTGTTCCTCAACTAGCTCTAGATCCACAACATGATTCACTCCTTTTGATCTGCCAAGTCATCAAGTTATCTATCATTCCTATCCATGGCATCTTTAATGATCCTATATTCATTTATCCTTTCTCCTACATTGAATATAATGTCTTAGATCTTACTGTTATCATCCCTAGATTTACCTTGTATTTTTCCTTTTATTTCTTGGGTTACCAAAGTGGCCCTATGTTTATATTATTCATCACTTATGATTCCAAGGATAGTGGATTGTGTAAGATCTATGATCATAATCCCAAGAAGTTAATCAATTCTTGTAATTATCTCCTTATCATCTTCCAAGAGTCTTCCTACATCATTGTGCCAAGCACTCAAACTTTGAACATTGTCAACCACAATTCCTAGAATTATGCTCATGTGTCCTAAACGAATGGTTTTGATGCTTCAGATATATTTTCTTGATTAAATGTTGATAAGCTGGGATATTTTGTCTTTCAAGGCTTTTCATTGGGTGATAAGGATATTGGCTAATGCACTCTACCTCTCTAATGCAATCTACCTTAGTTTCCTTGTTTTGAGTGTTTCAAACATGTCATAAAATGACTCATCAAGAATTTTGGTCATGTCTTTAAGAATTAATAGAACTACCTATGTCTACAAGTTTTATTTATCCCTTTCCAGGTTTAGAATCCTTTGTTTCATGCCTTAGACCCCTACTTTAGCCTATGTTGACTAGGCCTTAATCTGACTTTCCACATCATATTTATGAATGGAAGCTTCACCAAGTTGTTGGCCTCCCATAAGGGTTAATCCTACAAAGGGATCCACCTTTTGAAATGGGAATTATTATATTCCCACCATGGCTATTTTGGTGGTAACCCTCTCTAATCTAGCTAACTCTAGATTAAATTGCACAGTGGTAGATGAACTTGCAAATTTTAGAGGTTTTAAGACCTCTACACTTATTCTACTTAATGCTCCTAGAGAATCCATGTTCTTGAATTTTGGTCCTTGAGTGACCACAATTCTCCTTCCTTATTGATCCTTCACCATAGCTCTTATCCATGGCTTCATTTAATCTTGCACCTCAACATTAGAAACTCTTATCATAGACCATGAATGGGAAAGAGAGGGGATATTTTATATTTTCCCATAAATGAACCAGTCTAGGATAATTAGCCCATAGATGGGGAATTCATCACTAAACAAATTTATCTCACTTATGGAGTGAGAGGTGGTCAATCTGGGTATCTTATTTGGTCCCATAGGAACCAATGCTAGCTCTACTTTACTATTATCTATGGATGGCATAGGGATAAGCTCTTTATCTTTATCATCTCCAAGCTCTCCCTCTTAGACTTGAGATTGTTTAAGATTCTTCCCTTCCCTTTCTATATCATATGCCTCTATAATCTCTTTGAGAGCACCCTCAAGTGTTTGTTTTAGTTCCAAGGTAATCACGTCTATATATTGAATTGGGGAAGGTGGCCTTTAGGGTAGTATTAAAGTTGAGGGCTCCTCCCCATGTCTCTCTTCTAATATCAATTCTCCCAATTTATCCTTTCCCTTACCTTGTTCATCCTATTTTTTCTCAAGATACCACTACGGTTTTTGTTGTTTTGCCTTGGGTGTCTTAGATGGACATGCAAACAAATGATATTGTAAAGGATGCATTTTCCATCTCTCTTTAGATATCTTGTCATCCTTGGTTAACCTATGTTCTAGTTTGATCTTGTACCCTAGATCTTGTCTAACAATTATTCATAATTCTTAGCTTTGATATATATGGTATCATGAACACCAAGTTGATGTGCATATTCAATATTGGGGAGCTTCTTCTCCTTTAAGTAGCTGGCCACTATGCTCCTAGGATCTCACATCTTTAGTTCATCAAGTTGAAAACTAGATGAATCCCTATGTTTAGCCATGGTTTCAACCTATTTCTAGTCTTGAAGTATGATATCTCCAATGATCAATAGGAAGGGGTGGAGAAAACCTTTCTTTTCCTCTTTACAACTACCATTGATGCCATGTAAGAACTAGGAGGGAGATTCTTGCTTAGCTAGCTTGCTAGGAACATATACTAGTAACCTACAAGGCTAGGATATGATCCCCTTAATTATGATGATTATGCAGTTAGGCTAATATAGATATCACCTATCATCTCCACATACTTATTAATTAGGGGGTGAACCCTAGGCATAGAAACACCTATGATGGCCTCAACTATGGATAGATAAATGCAGTCACAAACAACCTACATGTGGTTCCTATACTTAAAGATATTCAATTTATAATAGTGGTGTGAAATGGTGGTTTCACCATATAGGGACGAATTACTAATCTTAGGGAAGGTGATTAAGGTAATAAAGCATCTAGTAGGTATGACATCATATAAAACTGGTTAGATATCTTCCTTTTGATGATAGTGAATTGTTTGGCTAAGAACACACTGATCAAATCTCTAATTAGAGGGGTGAAATTCTTTTCCACCATGAAATGTACATATGGGACTAAAATTTTATTCACATAGGTGGTTGAGGAGGATCTAAAGGATTAGTTCAATAGGGTCATTATAACTCTAATGCACTCTCTAAATTAAATTATTGGAGTTTTCCTTCAAAATCCCTAAAGATGTGGTGTCTTTGGTGCATCTAAGGCCTAACGACCAAGTGTAGGTCATGCTTGGAGGTCCACTCTTTGATTTTGGATAGATATACATAGGGAAAGGGGAGCCTATAATACTTATTGAAAGCTATAATAGAAATATATGCCACTTTATTATAATTTCCCTCCTGAATGATCCATTGATTATCAATTCTATAGTCAACATAGATGAGATCAAGGATATCAATGCAATTTAGTACCTCAATTTTTGTTGTAGCATAGTAGAGGCTAACCATTTGAATAAAGACTAGGTCATAATGCCTCCAACTTGTTACAATAATTATTTTCTCCTTCTTTTTATGGGTTTTAGTTCCATGATCATAAATAAGAGTTTGGACCAGTTCCTAATACCTGGGATATTTATAATTATAGTATCTAATTCAATGTCATTAAATATTTTGCCTTCATTATATATTTAAAAATAGAGCTTAATTTCCTCCTTAAACCATTGCCTATGAGCTACCATGGTCCATATTTTTGATAATTATTTACACTAGATTGTAGATGATCTTTGTGAAAGCTCTCTTGAGATCAGAAACATAATTAAGTTTTTTTATCAAGTTGTAACCAATTGAGTGTGTTTATGTTGATTTTATGTAGGGTTTAGGGTTTTAGAGCATTAATGGTGGAATATATCTAGGCTTTATCTTATACATGCCTTGGATTGGATTTTAACCTTTGGCTTTATACCTTTGCATTTTTAATCTCACAAGATGTAGCATTTTGTCATTTTATACTTACACGGATCCTATGTGGCATCAATCTGGGCCTGCCATGGCATTTTTCATAAATGCCATTTGAGCACTAGTCATTGGCCTTTAAAAATGACTCTTTTATTTTTCACCTTCTAATCAAAATCTTGAATTATCATGAATCATTTATTTTAATATATGTCCCTAACTATGATTGTCTATTTCTCTTACAAATCCCATGGTCATGACACTTGGCATCTTTTAATGCCTTCCCTATGCTCCAAATCTTATGTCACTCCTTTCCTAAATGAGCATTGGCCATGCAGTGAGCTCATAGGCCTTTGAAAAGTCATGAGTACCCTCACACCATTGGATCATATTCTAGTGAAGAAACATGAACCATTGGATGATCTTGTTAGATTTGCCTCAAATAAGCCTTTGCCACACATAAAACTCATGTGTTCTCAAGGCCTCATTGAAAATTCTATGGGAGCCTCTCATCATTAGATCAAAATATAATGACAAAGCTCAAACTATTGATCTGTAGAGATGCCTAAAATTTAAGTTAATACATTATTAATACCATGACTTAGGCTTAAGTCCTTTAGGATGAGGTTTGTTTCACTTATTAAGCACAAAATAAAACTTAGGCTAAGGGTTTATGCCTAAGTTTTATGATTTATACCCAAGGAGGCCATGGCCTAAATATTCTAGGCCAGTGTTTACAACATGTTTAATAAACAAATGTATGTATTGGTCTAAAATATTTATGCCAAGGCTTTGTAAAATATTCTGAAAAGGATAAACATGCCATAATGGTCTAAAAACAAACACATTAAAACTTTTAGATAGAAGCATTTGGTCTAACTTTTATGGTATAAGTACTCTCTTTTTAAAATAATACTTAGTATAAGTTTATAGTTTAAGGTTCATGATATTTAAATAAAATGGCATAGGGACCTTAAAGTATAGATTTAGACTAAGTTTATTTTTTCTATATTTAAATCATAAGAACATTTTGACATTTTGCAATTTGAAGACTTCTAGTGTTTGAGCATTTTTTTAGCACTTCCCTTAGATTGTAAAGCCATTTCTAAGCCTTCTAACAAGATTTTGGAGTAAATTTTGACCCAAATAATAATAATTTATTATCTTAAATTTGACATTCTCATAGACGTTAAATAAATCCTTGTGGATATCAAATGACAATCGTGTGAATTTCAATTTAAAGCTAGTGAAGTTTTTCATTTGATGGGATTAAATTTGACGGTATTATGGGCATCAAATATGTCCTTGCATATGTCAAATTATGGTCATGAAAACATTAATTTTAATCTCATGAAATTATTATGAACTAATTTAAGAACTTCACTTGGTACACTTGTGGGGCTTCCTAAGATCTTATAATTAATTCTCTCCATCAGATCAAAATTTATTATGAAGCATCAGTTATTGATCATGATCTAAGAACTTGGTAATGATTGGTTTCTTTGGCCATCATGACCCTGTTTCCTTTGATCATCAAATATAAGGTTTTTTCATGTCAATCATTTAAGCCTTTTGTAGTCTTTTAACTTTTCAATTGTGCCTCACTTTATCCAATTGAGTCTTTGCAAGCAAGTGAGAAGCATTGATCATGATCTAAGGGCTTAAATATGATTGGTCTAGGGAGTTATGTGTAAGATCTTATCAATTTTCCTCATGCCATCTGATCAAAGGGCCACAAGAAGCACAAATCATTAGATCATCTAATATGCATTTTATTTAAGCTAAAGTTTGTGATTTTTTCACTCTATTATATTGAAGGCCATGATAAATAAAAGGCCACTAGATCCTATGAGTTGTAAGTAAATTACTGTTAAGATCCTAGAGATAAAGACTTAGGCTAAGGTTTTAAGACTAAGGTCTTATTTGTATTAATAAACACATTAGGGCCTTATAATTAAAACCTTAAGCTAAGATATAAACAAGGGACTGATTTAACATAAAAGTGGGCTCAAGAAATTAAAAATTAGGCTAGGACATTGAGACTAATGCCTTATTAGTATTTAACAAATACATGAAGGCCTTAGGGTTAAAATCTTAGGCTATGTTAGGAAACATTAAAAGGACCATATAAAATGAAGGTTAGGTATAGAAGGAAATTTTAAAGGGGAAAGTAATAAATGGGACCAAGGTCTTTATACTAAGTTTTAGTTATGTTATTAAACATAATTAAAATTAGAACATGAATTTTATGCTTTGGTCCAAAATGAAATTTCAAAATGTTCCCACCAATTTGGTTCCCATCGATATTCAAATTTGAACTAAAGTTTTTCCCAAAGCTTGGAGATATGAATTACTTAGAACAAATTCCATTGACCCTACAATTAAAATCCATAAAGACCACTTATCAATGATGTTAGTCCAAAATAAATCAAAAAAAAACCAAGAAAGTGCATTTTTAACAAAGTGGATGATATTCAAATTCTACAAGTGATCCTATCATTCCATATTTCATGTTCAAACTTTAAGGTTTCTCAAGGGACCCAATTTTTCAAAAATTGGGGTATATTGGTCCCAACAACTTCTTATTTTTTCTAGTTGTAAGACTCTATACTCTTGGGCATACTTTTAGACATATGTACTCATTTGAGGAAAAAGTAAGTTTCTTCCACTTGTTATAATGTTTTATCATAACTAAAAATTACTACCAAATGTCCAATATGATTTTCATTAATCAAATTATTATGCATTTAATTTATTGGTATACATAAATTATCTCCTCAAAACATCCATCTTGAACAAAATAATGTAAACATTGTCTCCTATCTTTTATCATTGGTACCACACATGATCTCAATTATTCTTGAAAATATTCATAATTTTCATATTGTTCCTTCATCATATAAAATCATGTGACTCCAACTCTCAATTCATTCAATAAAATAACTATGTGGATCATTTCATTAGAAACTCTCTTTAAACTCCCCATCCTATGTCTAAATAAAAATTAATAACTCTATAATAATTAATCTCAATTCATGTCTCTAATTTATTTTATTTTAATTTAATTTAATTTAATTATTAATGAATTGTAATGTTTGATGGTTTAAACAAAATATAATTTCCTCTGGCAAAAAATAATGTCTCAATTTATGGATCATTGGCACAATTTTATAAATCTCTTGATCATATACTTCAATATTTTAACTTTTCATCATTAAAATTCTCATTTAAATATGTGATAGTTACTCCTTATTTACCTAGTACCACTCTTTGTATTTTTGAATTTGCATCATAATCTACCTAAAATACATTAATAAAATCTGGCAATATGAACACTATCTACTTTATTATCTTCTTGTTTATCTATTAGAAAATATGTTATGGTTCCAATATATACACAAAATATCTTTTATCTTTTTAAATCACATCAATGATCACTTTTCATGTCCCATTCAAATTATTGATGAATTTCCTATAAAAGCTCACCAGACCATGAAAACTATAGATCACAAATGTACGTTGTGATGATCACAAATCCAACATAACTCACACCTTCTTTTATTTGATATTCAAACCATATTTATAAATAAATAATCCAAATTATACCAATTATTTACTTTTGAAAATATATTTCCTCAAAATTATAAGAATAATGTAATCTTGAAATTTATTTAGCACTTGGCCTAAATGTCTCAAATGTTTTTTGTATTTTCTAACTAAATTAAATATGTCATCATGAAACATAATGAAAAAATACCTAAAAATGGCTTAATAACTTCATTCATCAATCTCATGATGTACTTGGTGCATTAGTTAATCCAAATTACATAAACAAACACCTGTCATATAAACCTTGTTACATCTTGAATGTTTTTTCATTCATCATCTTACCTAATGTGAATCATGTGATATATAATCTTGAAGTAAACTTTATTTAATTATATCAATAAACTTAATAAAATTCATCATATCATCCATATGTGGAAATATAAATATATACTTTATGTCTATCTTGTTGATAACTCTAGAATTAGGGAATACTCTCCATTCTCATTATTATTAGAAATTAAAAATGCTTGTACTATACATGGGCTAAAACTCTCTATAATTAACCATTTATCTAAAAACTCTTGAAATTTTATTTTCACCTATACATTATATTTTTGAGTCAACCTATATATTTATTTTATTTGATAAAATCTAACCTAGATTAAAATCCATGTGATGAATTATAATTCTCATTCAAATTAATCCATATTGTAGATAATTTGACATAATTTATTCAAAATCACTTAGTATCTCTTTTAATTCACTTGAATTTTTTTATTTGAATATTTTTCCTATTGACTTCTTATGTTGGATTCAAAATCAAAATAACATATATAGTTTTTTATTTCAACTCTTTCAATAATTCATTTCCTAAAACCATCAATACATTTATAATATTTTCCACATCCTCACACTTATCCTTCAAAGGATTTAGTGTGCATTACTACATATTTCCATAATATGTATGTATTTTTGGAACCTCATCTTGCACCTTTCAGTCAAATTTCCAAGGCCTTCAAATCAAAATATTTAAAATATCAATAGGAATTATGTCACATAATAGCTCATATTTGTATTTCTAGAATAAAAACTTACCATACTCTGTTAATTCACTATAACTTGATGTCCCTTTAACAACAATGGAAATATGTATTTAAATGCATAATCCTTCCCAAAACTATTATTTACATTATTTATTGTGAATAAATATTATCTATGATACCAATATCAACAATTGATATATAACACTTACCTCTATACAAAAAATGGTTATGAAAAAAATCTTTCTATACATAAGAGTATTATATTAAAAATAGGTTTCAACAATACCCTCTTCCTTATGAGACAATACCTAATTTTTAGTTCATCTATGTGAAGAGTATACACACCAATTTATTCATTATTTTTTATGATATGAGAACTTACATTAGTTCCCCTATTACCTTAATTATGCATATGATAACACTCAAAGTCTTTGTGTCCAGTTTCACCACATCTAAAGCATGTGCCATTGATTCCATGACCTCTACCTGATCCATAAGATCATATTCCTCTAACATTTCCTCTACCTTTTTGGGTATTAACATCTCTATGCTATGAATTATTTTCCTCAAATTCCTACATTTTTGTAGAATATCATATTCTAGTTACCTCTTTTCCATGTCCATGCATGAACTTTCCTTTTCCTCACACTACTCCTTTATAAAATTTAAATAAAATTTCCTCTTCTTTCAAAGCACACTGAGAGGCCTCTTGAATAAATAATATTATAATTATCCCAAGCTCATTTCTAATAATCATGTTAAATCCATTCACTTACCTTAATATATTCTCAATGTCATATTCAACATGACCCACTCTCATTATAAGTCTATAATACTCTTTAGTGTAATTTTTACTACTTCTCTCTCTCTATCATAAGTTTTGAATATTCTTAAATAATATCATGGTATAATCTACAATATTGAATTAATCATTTAACATCATGATGAAATTATTCCATGTATTTATCATCTTGGACTTTGCACAATATTTTGGAATGGACATGCTTTAAACATAAAAATGTGTGACCTTTAAAATTTATGTTGATGAGATTAACTAACTTTGGATCTTCCCTTATTTCATAGTTATGTTTTTTTACCAACTGAGTGATCTAATTAATGATATCTTCAAAACTCAAAATTCAAAAATAACTTATGGGGTCCAACTTTGGTTTTATTTTATTCTCACAATAGATCACAAGAATTTATATGTAGGTTTTATTGTCACTTTGAGTTGTACACTTTGAGGAGGTCTTTTATATCTCCTTAACTAATTGACATAATGAGAAATCGATAAGTCTATGGGTGGTCTATGAATAGAGAGAAGCTCTGGAGAGGCTTGGCTCCCTTGATGCTACACCTATATTGTCATTATACCTACTCAACCTATAATGAAAAGGGAAAGAGAAATATTAAATAAAATATAAAAATGGGTGATGTTCCAAATTGCATGTATCCTCATTTTTACCATGAGTTATTAACAAATCTAAGACAAGGATCAATATAATAACACAACTTCAAAAAATTCCTCTAGCATAAGTATTTCAATATAGATGTTGTAGCTAATACATCAGTTAAGAGGGAATATCAAGAGGCATATAATGAGACACTAATGAAGGTTTTCCACATTTAACATTTTCATAACCACTTAATACACACCATATGACCCATAAGAAGATAAATTTACTCATAAAGAGGTAAGGATGAAGAGTAAAAATTAAATGATATTGAAGATTAACACTAACATTCATCAACATGTCTCTATGAAAATACTAAATTTGAGATTAAGAAGTCAAAATCATATTTCATTCACTTCAAAAATAAAAAAACAAGTATCAAGTTTATTAGGGATTCAATATGTACTAACTTGGAGGATAATTTTACAATCCATTCCATGATAAATATATATAATAGTAAATGAGAGAGAAGAATAAGAGATTGAGAATCTCATGAATACTATCATAGTCTTCTTTTTAGTTAAAAAATAGAAGTATCCCTCAATAAATCATGTAAAGTAGTGTTCTCATCTTGTTCTAAATGCAATAGGCTAGGTGTTGGGGAATTTCTTGACAAGGGATGTCAAATAATTTCATCATGGTTGAATTGATTCTTATTGAAACTAACTCTCTTGACTTGGAGTTACAAGTGAACTTATTTAATGGAAGTTATATGTTGTTCTCTTAACACATGGCATACTTGACCTCCTTGGAATTTTTATAATCAATTATTAGCTCTTAAAATGCATATCTCATCTTGGTGAGAATGTGAATTGAGACTTATACCTCATCATAATATTATATTTGTCACTAAAACCTAAAAAATTATGTCAAAACTTGTTTGGTTCAATGTAAGGCAATGAAGATTGGTCTATCTCTTCATCTAAGACCTAGTCCTTGTTTGAAGACTGCAACAAAAACTTGTCAACCTCATGGATATCTTGTACAAGATCATTTAAACTTTGTTAAACCTATAGACCATATTCAATAACTTATGTGTATATGTATTATGTCTCTTACGATTTATTAATATCATGTTGAACTATCATAAGGTCTCTTGGAATACTTTTGATGGAACTAGTCTCTCAGACTACTCTAGGCTTCTTCTTCAGGATTCAAAAAGGTGTAGCATAGGTTTAGCAAGTCATAAAATCCATTAATCATCATGTAAACATAGTATTAATTTCAAACATCTTGATAGAAGTTTGAAAGGAATTGATAGAGGATTGTATTTGTCCTTAAGAGTTCATATAAATTTGAAACCAACAAGATGTCTATATATTGATATTTTCAAGTGTGCCTATAACTATTTATATGTACTTTATTTTTACTTGGAGAGTCATCCAATAATGTTATTATATGTCTATATTGGTGATTGAATGTTTTTATACCAATAGATGACCTTAAGAAGGTCTATAAAATTTCTTCTCTATGACAACAAGAAGACAATCTTCACATGGCTTGGTTTAGAGACCTGAAACTAATATATCATGATTAGAATATATTTAATTTACTATGGGAGGTCATTAAACATCTTCCTAGGATTGATATACCTCTTCAACTAGTTAAAAAAACTTTACTCACTCAAACACCTATAAACAAGATTGAAAATATAGTTTTTAGGCCATTTTCATACATTTTTCCTTCACACATACTAGGATTTTTGACCCAATAGGTGACCATGGGGTTTGTATACATCATAAATGTGATTTAAATTAATTTTAAGTGTATTATAATTATTTAAACAATCAATCTCAGTCCTTGAAATCCTTGAAGGAAAAAGGTAGCTTTAGGTCTCTATATTATTAATGATTATTCATAGAGTTGAGCCCCATAATGATTTTAAAAATGTAATAAATTTGGAGAATTAAAACCTTATAAGTATCCCATAATTTAATTTTATCCCATTCATCTCCTTAATCAACTTCTTGCATGAGAAATTCTACCTTCTTCGGCATTATAGGTTTGTAGGTGCCTATTCAAGGTGTCTATTTGAGTAAGAAAAGATTCCAAATGATTTATTTTGACTTGGAAACACATTATATGGGTATTTTAAATGATTCATTAGGTATATAGTGATTTTTACAAATATTTTGACTTATTTAATGGCTTTAAGCCTTACTTTAGTGATGATTGTGGTTTTGTGATAGTTTAGGGGTTTTGACCCTAATTGCCTTATTTTGATATCTTTTCTTATTTTTAAATAATAAAATCAATATATAAACCTTATCCATGACCATTTAGATCAATAATTTACTTATAAACTTCAATTTCAATATAAAATACACATAAATATTTCATATTTCTTTGTGCAAACTTGTAGGTGTGTATTTCAAGTTCAAAACTCATTTCAAACATATTATTGAGTTGACTTCACTAAATTTTGTGATATTAAATGATATTGGGTGATAATTTATAATTATTTTACTTTATTTAATAATTTACACTAGGATAAAACCATAGGATTTCCAATAACTCTTCATAATAGTGCAAAATTGTACATGTAACATTGATCTTGATCTCCCTTCATTTGTTTGCAGCCTATCTTTGAGGAGATTAGTGTAGGAGATGATTTTTTAGACATGTTTAAGGTTTAATTATCATGACTAACATCCAAAACATTAATTATATACCTCAATTATAATTATAGGTCTGCTACTTATCTCTTCATAGTAAAACCTTGCCCAAGAATCTTAACTTAAAGGCTTTCATGACCTGCCACCTACAACTCCATGGCAAGAATTATCATGGAGAGTTTTAAAAAATTTGGGATGATTTATAATAAATTATGGATAAAAAAACTAATAATAAACTAGTACTTTATTGGTTTCTTAAGGATTTAACTCAATGATAGTTTTATTCTTTTAGGTCTCTATAAGCCTGATATACCTTCTCCAAAAGATTGTGACTTAAACCAATCACAAAATGACTTAGATAACTAATAAAAGTGATTTAATATTATAAAATTATAATAATATAAATTAATATACATTTTATATTTGAAAATATGAGCAAACAAAGTCATATTTCTCTTTTTAAACCTTTCTTAGTCACTCCCTATAGGCAGTCTTGAACATAGTCCACTAGCATGCATGCTCATGTTGTCTCCTTGTAATTTTTAAAATATGGTGAATTTATTATATATTATTGGGTTTTAAATTTTTTATTTTATATTTAAAACTCACTTAAATCACCTTCATGTATGGAAACATCTCATAGTACCATAAATTTCACTGTCATGTCAAAAGATAGTAAAACTTGAGGTTTCTTATAGTATGAGTCTGATATAAGGGTTGATTTTTTTTAATTATATTTATTATGGGTCCTTATAATTATACAATATTATTATAAAAAATATTCATATATTAATAAAGTTCAAACATATTTTTAAGTGAATAAAATTTAAGAGTTTGGGTTTTATAGGGGTTAAGAGGCAACAAAGTTATTAATGGTGATTCATAAAGCTCTACCCCCGAATCCCAAGAATATTTACATGTATTTAAGGGATATATGTGTGGTAAAAATACAATAATATATTTCATATTATTTCCTCTCCTCCTTCATGAAATAACCTCATGAAAATGACTTTCCTTAATCATAAATGACACGATGGAAATATCAAGTGTTTTTCTACCTTTTTGGACCTATGAACTCTACCTGAGCATGGTTTTGATCTTGGGGAGGTTTTAAGAGGTTTTGTAAAATATATATCACTTTTTCCATTATTTTTTTATTTTTTCATGCTCTAATTCACTATGAAAACTTACAAATATCTCTAAAACATGCCTTTTCTTTCCATGAAACTTATCCATTAGGAACAAAACCTTGTTGTAGTTATTTTAGATATGTATAATACATAAAATGGATCTATTATTTATTTTTTAAATGATTATGGTAACATCAAAGAATCTCATTTGTCTCATTTCCTATCATTATGTTATATTTGGAGTTGAAACTTTGAACAAAGAGGTTTAAAAAGTGAGTCATATGTTTTAAAGATGACTTTTAACACCTTACCAAGTGTATGGGAATAAATACACATAATATGATCCTAAAAAGTGTCAAATGTCTTAGAAATACCCTTTTTGACCTTTATTCATGATATTAGACATTCACACTTAATGTTTATCAAGGGGTTACATTACAACATTACAACAAACAATAGAAGACAACACAATATGAAACCTTAATTTCTTCAAAATTACCTTAAACTATACTAAATTTTTCACAAGACCTCATTTATACCTCTCATTAAAGGTAAATTGATGCAATGGTAAATTTTTGTATGGTAGGGTTTTAATTTTGGCCTAGGATTCCAAAATCTCAATAGGTTCATCAACCTCTTCATTTTCATCTTAGTATTCAAGAAATTATACCATGAATTTAGTATCTATATATAAATATAGAAAAAAAAACCTTAGTGTTGTGTTGTCTCCATATCCTCCATTTAAATTTACATATTTCTCATCAATCTATCTAAATATAAAAGTCTTGATGCTCCAACCACTCTTTTCGTTATACCACCTAAACCTCCTATGTGTGCCATTTTACTTAGACATATAAATAGATACTACATGATGATATTATAGATTTATAGAAATAACTTCACTTACACCTTGTTACTAGAACTCTCACTAGAATGTTTTTGTAGATAGTTTCTACCCCCTCTCATAAATTCACAAAGAAATAATAACCAAAAATCAAAATAAACTTTTCTCTGATACCAAATTGTGTAGCTATGTTTATGGGTCTTAATTAAGATATAACTTAGACCATGCATCATAAATATACTTGGTATAATATGTAATAAAATGCATGAGACACACTCATATATGTATTACATTTCATTGTCAATGAAATATAATAGGTAAAATGATATAATTACATCATAATCCCATAATTACATGTGTTACAGTATAATATTGGTATATATCTACTTGTTAACTCATATTATTTTTAATTTTACCTAACTCTCATAATTCACTCATAACTATTTCTTAATCTCTAAAATTTTGGCCAACCATAACTATACTAGCCTCCCTTAAATGATTTTAGGGACATGATTATATAGGTGTAAGATCCACATACTTATATTAAGTGATTTATACTTACTAAAAAACTTAACACACCTTAATGTACCACAAATATTAAATGTCAATCATAATTCCAAGGCATGAACATGATACATTATAATGCATCACAACATAGTACATCATGGGCAATACCAAATATATCATTATCATATTCCTAATAATTCTTTGAATAAATTTCATACAATCAGTAACATATCATTTCATAACATATTAAAAGGATGTATGCCCAAACCAAATGCACACTAATAAATTCACATGAAGGTGTAATACCTCACAAACAAAAATTGTGTCAAAAAACCATTTCAATATTATCCTCATGTCTACTCAAGATTTTTTTTGCATATTATTATACATGCCCAATATGACTAGCCAATCATCTCCCAACTTGCATAGTGAATAAAAAAATATTCCAAGTAATTTCATCCACTATGCAATTTTTATGGAAAGGAATGAAAACTTTTATGCCCTAAACTATGTTAGAGACTTCTAAAAATAATGAAAAATACCCACAAGACTAATCTTGCACAAATCATTAACACTATCTATTAAAAAAAGTGTCCCAATATTATTTAGACAAAAAACAAATAATACAAGTACATGTGAGGATAGGCATGCAAAATATAAACATATGGGCACTCATATGCTATGAAAAATGAAAAAATAAATGTGTGCACTCAAAGGTGGTACAAAAAAACTAAATTAAGGTTTGGTAAAAATGACTTATATAAACATAAAACAAAGACATATCTATAATACATTACCTATCTAAAACAAAACTAAGATAAATTTCCTAAACTATCATTTTTTGGTAAATGTAGGATTTCATGTAAATCTATATGCTATTTCATCAATACCACTATATCATGTTCACATTAGTATCAATGGAAATTAATACAACTCATCTAGTATCAGTATTGAATTAGCCATTTATTATAATTTATTATTACTAAGTATAGTGTGATTATATATAATATTGATAGTGATTATATATAATATTGATAGGGAAAAGAGCAATAACACTAGCGATAGTGTCAATATGGTGATTATTTATTCTTGTAAAAAATTTGATCTCAAGTTAATCAAAGTAAGTGATCAAACTATGAAAAATATATTGATATGGCATTATTTTATCTTCTTTAGTTTTTTTTATCTCTTATCACTTGATTGATGAAAATTTCAAAATCACCATAAAATGATAATGAGAAATGTATAAACTTAGAATAAAATCCTTATATAATGATATATAATTGCTATATAGAAATTTTAACTGACATTCTAATGGCATGGTCTAACCCTAGGGTGTCACTAATAAAATTATGGCCTTGAAACTTGAATAACATTTAGATCCATCAAATTAAATGGTCCATGTATTGTTCACATGGGTATATATAATAAATTCATCTTAAAAAGTGTAATATAATATAATAGCCATAATGAGATAATGAATAATATTTTCCCCTTTCACTGATTTATTTTTATAAAATTATAATTAATATCTATGAGTAACATGACCCAAATATCTATGAATCTCAATGTTAATACTTATACCTACTATAACTCAATGGTAAAATCTTTGAAATAACACTAGTCTTAGCATTAAGCATGTAATGTTTAAGTTTTTGTGTAACAAATATAATAGTTAATCAATCTTTTCAATTGAGTTTTTTTCCTTTCATAATGGAATAATGCATGGATAATGTAATAAATTCATTATATATGTATATTTCCATATTTTTATAATATTTTAATGTTCTCAACATAATATGTGCACACATGTACACATGAAAATTTGCACACAAAAACACACACAAACACACACACACACACACACACACACACACACACACACACACACACACACACACACAGAGAGAGAGAGAGAGAGAGAGAGAGAGAGAGAGAGAGAGAGAGAGAGAGAGAGAGAGAGAGAGAGAGAGAGAGAGAGAGAGAGAGAGAGAGAGAGAGAGAGAGAGAGAGAGAGAGAGAGAGAGAGAGAGAGAGGAGAGAGAGAGAGATTTATTAAATTCTTTAACTTTAGAAAAAAACTTTGCAAATGTTTGTCCCATTCAAATTTATCGGATTCATATAATAATATAGTAAATTATTGTGTTTATTTCTATAAATAAGATATGAAGTACATAATGGCCTTAATTTTACCTTGTAAACATCTTGATTTTTAATCCCATAGAGACGTCATTTCAAAATAATATAACTCATCAGGAGATAATAAAACTTGAAAAAAAAAAAAGATTTAATATTAAATATACACTTCTTAATGTGTAACCAAACATTATTTTTTGACAATCATTCAAATAAATTATATAAGTTTTTACATGGTCTTCACACTTATTTTATTTTACCAAAATTATCATCAAAATAATCCTCAAAAATTTCATGCATGCAATCATTCAATATGTATTCATTTATATTTTATAATTATCAATAACATTTTTAAATTTTAAATTAAGGGTAACATTAAAGAATGTGGCCCACATGATATTGGAGGTAGTATTATAATGATCATTGGGATTTAACTTAATTTTATTATATCCAAAAAAATCATCCAAAAAATAAATAACCTCATAACTAGTGGTAGGATCACCAATAGTATCAATATTGAGTAGGGTAAATTCAACCTTGGGACAAGCTTTGTTTAAATATTTAAATTGAAGTAGAATCATATGTGTTCATTAGGTTTTGAAACTTGTATGATATTATAAATCCATGGTGAGTAATAAATGGTTTGGATAAAACTTAGATTCAATAGATTTTTGGTTTTAAATTTAACCAATAAATGAACTTTAGTATCCATATTTTAAATAAAATTATTGCTCGTTTAGCATATAAGTGAAAAAAAGATTATGAACCATGATATATGGATTAATATTAGGCATATCTTGAGATTTTCCACATGGTGTATAAGTAATATTTTCCAATGTTTCATATATGCTCTCATGATTGTATCCTTCATATTTATTATCATTTTGAGCATAAGCATCATAATTGGTATTAATATATTTTCACATGTAATATGTATGTATTCATTATTTTTATGTGGAATGTTTATTCTTTATGATATTTTTATGAGATACATTTAGCTGTGGAATAATAAATTTTGTGTGTTTTGTACCTTTGCACTACTCGATTGGGACATCATCTATATGAAAAGTGCAAATGTATCCCTCATTTATAAATATTAGTAATATATGTAATGTGGATGGAATTTAATTCATTTTATATATCCATGGTATACCATGAGAAATATTTTATCTCATTTTACATGCTGAAAACAATAATCTAAAATATGCACTCAACTTACCTAAGTCTAGCTAAGACAACTAACATGATGGATAGATAGATGGGTGAATCTATAAATTGGGATGATTGATTGAGGAACATGGTTTTGTATGATGGGTGGTAAGGGATGATCATAATGTTAATAGAAGATATTTTCCATGTCAAGGTGTTCATTGAGGGCATATAATTTATAAGATACAAAACTCCAAGGTCCTTTTGTGTTGGTGATAAAAAAATAATAAAGTTTCCAATCAATTATAGGAATAATGGAGTGGGTATGATTAGGTTGGATGACTCATGGGATTTTACAAATAATGTTATTATAACTATGAATATTTAATTTAATTTAAAAATTTAATGAAAATTTGATGATGCTAGTGCTGAGGACTAAATAAATGGGAAGGTGGGAAACTAAGCTTGGATAACATTATATTGACAATCTCTATTTTGGGGTAAATTAACAATGGGAAGATTATGATACATTATTGCTCCTTAAGATAATTAATGGAGTTAAAATGATATGTGTGGATGGGGGTGTAATGGAATAATTAAACTTTTATTTTTGCACTAATGTCACTTTGTCAATTTATTCCAAGAATAAGAGAGTAAAACCTAGGAAAAAATTAGATCTAATGAGATAAGGACACTTAGGAAGTGTCATGAAAGAGGAAATAAATTTTTGTCTAGGTATGATGAAGCATATGAACTTTTTTGTATAATTTTTATATAGTGGTATATATTTCTCTCAAAACACCCCATTCTCAAAATTTTATGATTAAGGACCCACTACAGCCTGAAAGGAACCCATTTTGATGAGAAAATCATTTATTAACATTTATATGTATCTTAGAATAGGACACAAAGTGAGGTGGCATGAAACATTAGAAAAGAATGTGGATCTTAGAGCGCTCATTCATCATGATGCAACTCATGTAAAGGAGGGAAAGATTAACTTGTAATAGAAAACTAATGAGTTGGAGGAGTGGCTTCGCAGAGAAAGGTTTACAATCATTAAAAAGGAAGGCCCTCGAGAATGAGAAGCGGATCCTGAATGTGCCTAAAAAAAGGCAAGCTTTGAACCAAATTGGTAGCAGGCAAGATCATTGTATAGTTTACAGTGATTGGGTATCAAAGGAAATCTGCATGGCTCACGTAAGGAAAGGAGAACCAAGGAAGCAAGAACCCAAAAACTGTGAAGAGTGGAGAGCAAAACAAGATGTCTGGAGAATCCTGTAGAGAGGGAAGGTAGTGAACTATATGGAAAGACTCCATGGTTTAAAACCTCATATTACAATGGCTTTTTTTCAAAAATTGGATTGATGATAGGGTCACTCTGCATGGCATCATAGTGAATCTAATAGAGGAATTTATAGCAGAGGTTACGGGGCTGCCTACGGAAGGAATAAAATTCTCCAAGTAAACTAGCATTTCAAATTAGGCCTTTTGCAAATTCCCTAAGACGGACGTTGAAGAGTAGAAGCTGGAAAAGAATGGGGATTTCTTTGAATTGGAATAGATTAAGGGCATTTGGAGGGATGTCTTATGTTGTATTCAGGAGTACTTCATCCTCGATGGAAGAAGCAAGAGAGTCCACAAATTCCACTTTGTAGTCCTAAATCATTTCAGACACAAAGAAAGAATTTCCTTTCCCTTTTATCTACATTTCTCTTTGGTCCAAAGTTTATTTGCTCATAGGAAGAAGGAAACACATCCTATTCTACATGAAGGATTAATTCTGATAATTGAAGGATACTGCAAGAACAAGGCCATGGTTAAGAACCCTTATCTAGGGAAAAACAAGGATTCATAGAGTAACAAGAGTGAAATTGTTAAAGGGAAAGATAAAATCAAAATCAAGCCCCCTAATGTCAAGAATCAGGATGGTGATGAGGACACAGAGTGGGAGAGAACTGATAAGTCTGGGGAGGAAAGCTTGGAGGAAGAGGAAGGAACAAAAATTAGGAATACAAGTTCCAATGAGGAAGAAGTTCAAGAGAAGAATGAGAAAGAAGGAGTCAACATAGAGGAGGAGTTTGAAAATAGTGAAGATGACTCTGAGGAAAACTAGCAAGTGTTTAAGGATGATAAAGTCCTGGATGGCCCTGTTGAGGACCCTGTTTTGATAAATGAGAGGGAAAACATAGTTCAGGCCAACAACCAAGAAATGAACTTGGAAGTTCAAACTGAAACTAAGGAACATAACCAAAGGGGAAGAGAGGATCACATTAAAGAAGGCAAGAACAATCCTAATAAGAACACAGAAGAGTGGAGTGATAAAAGGTAGAATGATGGAAGGCACACACCTATGAGATGGGTTAATTGCAAAGCAGAGGCTATCCTCCAACTCGATTTATGGATATTTAAGGAGATAATGGATCTCAAAAGGAAAATGGAAATTATGGAAGACAACCAGAAGGCAGTTTGGAACAAATTCAATAACATGGAAAAATAGATGAGAGACATCCCCATCAAGCTCGAAGACTATGAGAACAACCTAAGGGAACTCATCAAGGAGAGCAGAATGAAAATGGAGGAAGTTACATCTAACATATGTGCTACAACTTTTAATATTGGAAAAAGAGCTAATGAGGAGATCAAATCATTGGAGGGGCCTAGCAAGAGGATGAGACAGAGCTCAAGAAAGAAATCTATGCAAGAGGGAGCCAGGTCAGTGGCTACTGCCATTCAGGATACTACTGTGAAAGGTAAGGAAATAGTGAAAATGATTTTAGAACTGGAAGAATAGCCTGGTTCTTCTAGTTGGTTGTGTTATCTGGTCCTGTTTCCTGGTTTTTTGTAATCTTTTGACTTTGGTGTAGCCAGGTCTATGTAAAACTTGGGTTTTGACTTGTGGTCTTTCAGGTGGTTTTAGGTCCATATAAAACCTATTTATGCTACTTCTCTATAGTAGGTTTTAGGTTTTGCCTATGGTCGTAAATGCTTCATCTTTCTATCTTTGTATCAGGGTTTTGGGGTCCCTTCAAAACCTATTTTTACCTTAATCTAAAAACATTTATATGTATACTTAACAGGGTAAAATTACCCGAAATTCCTATGTCAACATTTATTGTTAAAAGTATACTAATCTTAATGTTAATGAAATTACCATCTTCTTTTTTTATCTAGGCTTTTGCTTATTATTTTATTTAGGCCAACCTATTAATGGCTTTGAGAAGTTTTTAAATGTATGCATGTTTTCCAAATTCATGCATGTTTTTCACTTTGGCTTTTTTATTTGGCATGGTAATTCATCAACATTTTTTTCAATGTAGTACTTCACAAAATTTTATTCATACACATCTTTTTCTCTTTATGACGTCTTCAAATTCATAACTTCTAATCCTTCATGACTTTTTGGTTATCGACATTTTGTTCATCAGCATGGTATTCATTAGCATTTTTGTTAGACATGGTAATTCATGTACTTTTGCTCTTCATAATTTTTCTTCATCATGGTGCTTCATTAACATTATTATTCATCGTGGTACCTTTTGAAATTTTGGTCTTTGTCACTTTCATGCAACATGGGATCTTCATAAATTTTGTTTGGTATATTTAGGTGTCACTAATTTTGTCTTTGTAAAAAATGACAAGTGGAGATTTCAATAAAGTCCTAACACCCAAATATCTAAAAGGGTGACACATGACATAATCATCCTCTTTAAAAAATTAGTGACACAATGTCACTTGAAAAATTGATGACTATGGGATATTCCTCTTAACATCTTTGAAGCCTATGTGGATTACCTATTAAATCAAATTGGTAAAGTTTAAATTAAAGTAAATGAAATAAAACATATATCCATTGGGTATTAACATTTCAAAAACCATAAATAATTTTTTATCCTCAAATAATATGATCTAATTATGAAAAGACATTATGCTTTATCAATTACCAAATAACTTGATCTTGATTGCATTTTGAGGGAACTAAAAAAGTCCTAGCTACCTACATTTTCCTCAAAATTACTTCTAGAGAAGGACCTACCAATTTAATTACCACAAAAATTTCCAAAGTAATTCATGATACAATGAATTCACACTCTAGGTTAGGGGAGCTCTTACACCATATAATTAATCAATTAAGGAATCCACAAAGTATACAACATGATATTTGACTCAGTGGTGTTTGGAAACTAGTATGACAACTGTAATACACTATGTGATGCCATTAATGGTGTAGATGCATATTAAATGGAAGAAAACCTAAAAAAGGAACATAATAAACAACTAATAGATTTATTTTAACTAAAATAATATTCATTCCATTTTATAGTGGCCAAACTAGAAGTGATGGCATGCATTGATCTACTTAGATACCTCTTATTTATAGGTAAGGTCTTTGGTGGTCTCCTTTACCACATGAACCATAAAATAGTTGTGGCATACATAAATGGTTATGATTTATAATATTACCTATATATACCTTTCATAGATGACACCTTGGTAATGATCAGGTGGAATCATGGAAGAAGATACATATAACTAAATACACCCTAAGAAAATGTATTTCTCTAGGGGAGATAGTAACTCTAAAATATGAAACCCTCATCCCAATTACAAAGATAAGAATGGGTGTTTAAATTGGTATGAACATAATAAAATAATTTTTTGGGTATCCAAGCATTGGTTACCTCTAGTTGGAAAGGGTACCACTACTTGATTTGTTATTGACATTTGAACTAGCTTTTGCCCTTAGAAAAGTCATCAACACCAATTTGGTAAAACAAATGTTATAAAATGACAAGAGGCCTATGGGAAGCCACTTATTCATGATGTCATACCTCTTAGACATTGTCATGGCCACTATTTACATCTCTAATGGAGTACTCTAGAGTCTAGCCTAAGATTGCATAAAAACCAAGGTATGCAATTATTTCTCATTCTTACATGTCTAGGAATACACAATAAACATCATCAAGATAATTGAGATGTATATCTCCAAGTTTCAAAGGAAATACATGAAACTTCCCTCCTTATAGTATCTAAAAATTTCAAAAATACCTTAGTTTTAAGAGGAGATGACTTGTTATGTCTCGATTACATAGTGATCATGGTGTGGGGAAAAATACATAACACATATCTCTTCCCAAGTATATTCCTAACAATTTAATAGAATAATAAATAACCTACTAGATCTGGTGGGGCATAGTCAAGGACCTAAATAAGAAGAATAAATCTTTATGTCATGGCTCTTTTTTGATGATTGGTAGAATGAGTTACACTAATATGGAACACTTTGGGGATGTTGGAAGAAATTGAGAATTTTACCTAGTGGCCTCACTACCACAGATAGACTAGGATCCCAAAATAATTTTTCAAAAAAAATATCAAAGGCCTAGGACTTCCACATAAACGTGAGACATTCAAGCATGATTTCATCTTCTTATGTGCAAAAAATGATGATGATGTTCTTAAAAGGGGAAAATGGATGAACATAAAAAATACCTATTGAAGGTAATATAGAGGGATCCTTCCCTCACCATTGAGGGAAAAAATATAGGATTCCACATATAAGAGTATGATAATCCATATATTTTTGGTATTCAAGGCCATAAAAACATATAAAATCTAATGGGGAGCCCTCTCAACCAACATCAAAGGTGGTGAAGGTCGTTAAGTAGGATCCTAGTGTTGAGGAAACCCATAATGTTTCCAGCTCTTAGGGAGGACAAAAATAAATGATTAATATTGATTAATCATATGATTAGGAGGTTTTAAGTAAGATCTTGGTGTTAAATAAACCCATAGTACTTTTAGCTCTTGGGGAGGACAAAAAAACCCAGTTAATATTGATTCATCATATGATGAGGAGGCATGCCCTTGGATGGCAATCCAAGCTCCCAATATGGTAATCCAAATTACTCCACCTCATCCTCATTATAAAAAAATTCCTCTAATATAGAAACTAGTTTTTCACTATAAAAGGAGGATCAGAGCTCCCAAAGCCTTTGGCTAATCACTAGATACCCCTACCAGTTCAAGCACCAATGCATCATCACAAGTGGGGACTAATGATCAAGCTGAAGATCTTGTATAGGTAGAGACAACTATGTAAAATTATCTATATTATCTTGTTAATTATCTATATGATGAATATGAGGAGGCTAAACTAGAAATAACCAAAGTTTTAATCCTTGAAGAGTTGAATGGAAAAGCACCACTGGAGCCCTAACCATAAGGTGACCCTGCTTATTTTTCTATTATTATTAACTAAATTCCTAATGTCTCTATGACCCTTATTGTTTACACACCCCATGCAGTATATATTTATTTTGTTATTACTTTTTTTTCCCATTACTTCTTAATTTTTTATTATTTGTATTATTTTTTAACTATTACTGACCCTACTACTCTCGAGTCTAAAACAATTCATTTTAAGACTACTAGAGCAACCATTACCACCCAAAAACCAATACAAATGGTATATTTTAAACTTCCCATTCCATCTTATTCTACCATCATAGCTATTATAATAATGACATCCAAAATGGATGGTAATAAGATAACTTTCATAGTACATCCCCTGCTAGATTTTGGAGGTGTGGATTGGCAGAAGATAATATTTCCTTATATACAAGCCCCACTCAATACAGATGAATTAATGAAATATTCCAAGGACATCATAATTTTGACTTATTCCAATGACACCCCATCAATTGACCCCTCATAGTTAGTAATTCCATAATGGGTAGTAGACATTAAGACCCAAGCAACATAAAGGCCAAACATGATGATCACAGAGATACTTACGATGATGTCTATATTAGATAAAGCCATAAGGACTTTTAAAAGAGTGAGGAAGAGTAATATTCAATATGACTCAAAAAAATGCATAGTCTTAGAGGAGAGACAAGGTGTATTCTCCTTTTCTAAGAGAAAAAATAGGAAGATAGTGGTTTCAACCTATAATGAAAACTTTTTTGCCTACTTAATGACTGAAACTAAAGCCATCAATGAATTTCATAGGGTAATTAAGTAGGCTAGATATAATATTTAGTAAGAACTATAATTAATGAAATAATATAATAATGTTTTTCATGTTCCAAAAGAGATAGAGGAAGATGTTCATAATGTGGCCCTAAGGTTATATAACATTCTTGAAACTTTCATGGAAATGAAAGATGAAAAGTCTCCGCTTCTTATTAGTACATCTAATTTTTTTAATTACTTGAAATAATACGACAATAAACTTGATTTTTTATCCTATTTTTGACCAATACATCCTTCATCCACTTAGATGTAATGAAATCAATTAAATCATCTAATGATCTCAGCTTGGTGTTAGTTAGAATATAAGAAGCCAATAATTGTGTTTCAAGTGCATAGGCCTTGGTCTCAAGTTTATGGAGTATGAAAGATAGGTTTTAAATTTTTTGGATGAGCTCAAATTATATCAAGTTAGAGACCCAGTGGGTAAGTTGATTTCTAGAGCAAGTTTGATAACTTACTATAATGTGTAGCTACCAGTTTCAAACATGGACTTTAAGGACATTTGTTAGAAGACATTAGCCAAGAACATAGATCTATGAGGATGATAGCAAATAAAATATGAATTGTTTGGGTAAATATTAGGGCCATGAGAATTGAAAATGGACGCTTATTGAAAGAGGTCAATAGAATCCACATGCCATCTTTTCTAAACATGGACATCATTCAAATCCAACAAAATCTTGCATGTAAATAATTTTAGGATTGAAATGAAAATAAAGAGACATATTAAAGTGTGATTCCCCCACCAAATATTTTAACTATGCCTACATATACAACAATTAGGCCCACCATTATATCAACTTCTATCACAACAATGATAACTATCAGCACACAAACATCACCAAATGTAAATGCCTCCTCATAGGTAAATTATTTTGTCATCATCTATTCATATTATAATTGTATGTTTATTATAAATATTTGGTCTCTTTTAAATGGTTTGTGGAATCCTAGACATACCTTTCATACATGATTCTTCATGATATATTCTAAAAACAATGTAACTTTGAGAATGGTTTGAGTGATGAGGAGTCTCCATGCCAATCCTATATAAAAATTTAACCTCCACATTTAAAAGGGAGGATAAATTTTGATATTCAATATAGATAGAGACCATTCTATTTGTTCTAAGTTTTTTTTGTCACATAGCTTTATCTTTCATGTTTGTGTTATAGTTTTTATGCTTTTTATATAACTAGTGGCTTAGTTTCTTCATTTATGCTATAACAATATCAAGTATCTTATGGTTAATTAGTAATATTTTTATCAATTAAAAATGTTCAAAAATAATTTTAGGCTAATGGATATTATTTTATTTGAATGAGTTTGTTAGGTTACTCTTTAAGTTTGTGTAGAAACACCATTTGATGCAACTTCCTAGAATGAGTTATATCTAGTTGAAGGTTCTCTTTAGGATTTTCTATAATATTTTATTATTAAATTCTACAATATTCATAATAAATATAAACTTTAGCTAATAACTAAGTATTAATTAAATTATATTCCTTAGACCGCTCTCCTATGTTTGTGAATTCTATGTGTTAAAGTAGTAAGATGAATGTATTAGTCCCTTGGCATTTGTCCTTGTTGTAAATCTAGTTAAAAAGATTTCATATTTTCTATTTATAAATCCTCTTTCCTACCTTAACCTTCCCTCTATTTATAGTTTCTTTAAATCTTTCCCACTTTAGTTATTTGTATCTCTAATTAATTCAACCCAAGTGAATCCAAGATTCATATCCATATTTGAATCATCCTAGTTAATATTTGTTTCACTCACTGTTATTTGACCACTGGTCACTATAAGACTCAATACCTATAACTTGTGCCCTAAAGAGGATTCAATCTTCACTGATATATAAAAATGTTAGAGGTTACCTCATTATTGTTCTTGGGTGTGGATAAAACCCACATCAATAGAAAAATGTGATTTACCACTAGAAGGAGAGCCTCTTTCATTACTCAAATGGAAATATCATCAAAGTGGCACTAGATATACATAAAATATTGAAAAAATCTACCTCTAAAACTAACATACTACATCCAATCCTTAAAAATTCATTAAAAGGTTAGGTTTGATAAAGGTATCTTAAGGAGGTCCTTAGCTTAGTCATATTCCAAAAAAATAATATAACTCCCTTTGAGTCAAATCGACAACCCATGGTTAACTATTTCTAATTTTAACATTGTAGGAGGTGTTCAATATCTACATTAGAATCTTTAGAAATACTTCCCTATTTTGTCCCATTTAGGAGTTAGGACTACTAAAGAACTTGTCAAAGTCTATAAAACTAGTTCGGGAATGTTTAATGTGATCCATAAGGATGTACATTGTAGGAATTTTCCATTTATGCTACAATATGTCACCTATGATTAGTTCTTAAATCTTTCTTAAGGGTTGATAAGGTCTTGGAATGAATGTCAAAATGTTTTCCTAGGATAGTTTGTCTAAGTGACCAACCCTAGTGTAGTATACCAATACTTCACTAGAATGAAAATATAACCCAATGAACCTGTTATAGTATTCAATGTGAGGTTTCAAAATATTTACAATTAGGTAGAGACTTTATATAAACTATATGTTATCTTAGCCCTTGAAATGTACAAGAATACTTTATATCCTACCGTTGTAATATTTATGTTTAGGGTAGATGGTGTTTCTAATTTAACATAGGATTATGCAAAATCAATAGAAGTTAACATAAAAATAAACCCTCGGTCTTAAATTTTAGTAGGGGTAAATGTGTATCAAACTTACCCCATGCTAAATCAGATTCCAAATACTAATCAAAATGTTGTGGCCCAAAATCAAACCTAGGCCCATATGAAGTTTCCTCTATCTTATGTTGCATCTAATTAGGTTATAATTTTTCTAAATCACTCTATCTAAGCTACCAATCCACATGGAATTCAATATTTAGTCTTAGTCAACACTTACACCAACCAAGGTGTTACTATTGACTCTAACAATGTTAAACTAGATACCATTCAAAGGATGGTATAAAAATTAAGCAATGAGTTCTTGAGCATAAAGAAAAGGATGGGAAATGTTGTTGGATATAATACTAAATATAATTAATCTATCTAAGGTATAACAAAACATTCAATAGGTCTAGAAACAACATGGAACAACCACCCAACAATGGCTTGAGATAAATATTTTTGGGGAAGCACTACCCAATTGATGAAGAGTTAATAACATAGCTCAACATAGGGAGTTGAGATACATAGAGTTGTACACAACATTTGAGATATTACAAGAAGAAATGGATATAAAATAAGGTTTCACAAGACAATCTGAACCTTCTTCTTTTAATACCTCTAAAAACTCCAACACTACTATGGTATTTGGCATGTTTGATTTTATATTTCTAGTAGAAAATGATAATGAACTAAAAGATATTATAGATAAATTCCATGCCTTCCAAAAATTATATAGAGGTAATTACAATATAATTATAAAACAACCTTTCACTACTTATAGTCCTCCAAACAATAGTGCCACCACTCCTCTAGATACAAAAAGTAGCAATAATACACCTACCCAAAAGTAAAAGGATCAATCACATCCCACAGAGTCACAAAGTATAAGAGGGTAAAATATTGTAGAGGATATGAAGAAGATAAAAGATAATGTCACCCTGAATGAGTTGGTTTAGATCATTAAACATAAGGAGATGTTATTGAAATCCTTGATTAGAAAGTCTCTTACATACAAGTATAAGACTACCTAGGTAAATGTAATCATTTATAATGACAAACCTAAGGTCCCACCTTTCCTATTAATAGTTAAAATGTTTTGTAAGAATGTTCTTAAGTATTTTGTAGACTTAGGAGTGTCAACTGATGTCATGCCCATAGATATATGTAAGAAACTAGGGTTGACCCTATACAAATAAAAAAGATTAGTTCTACATATAGAAAAATATATATTATCTTGTATAAAATAATTGCTAAATGTACACCTATAATTGGCCTTAGAGCCATTAATAAAACACTATATTGATATTTTGGTGGTTGAATTCATAGAATCTTATGGTTTGATACTCAACTGAGATTGCTCAAAAACATTAAATGGGTATGTACACAACCATTTATCACATATGTGGCTATCATGGAAAGGTGTGGCCAATAAAATTAGGATTGATCAGGAGTAAAAAATGAAGAACTTAATCACTAAATATAATGCAAAAAATGAGAAGGTCAACTTTGCATCATCACATTTTAGTATTTATACCTTCACTATGAAACATAAGACCCAATGCCTAAAATTGGAAGGATCTTTATAGTTATGGAATTTGTATTTTAATAGAAACCAATGTAAATAAGGTTTTGGTGGTAGTGTGGCCCTAACTATTCCAAATAGGAAATAATATTTGATGTATGTAGATTACAGTTCCCTTTCATCAATAATTGGGTTAAGTATGAGGTCCTAATCCTATTATACAGTTTACATTAAAGCATGGAATTATCCCTCTAAAAATATTTGGTGATTTTGAGATGGTGGTCATCTAGATTAGAATAAATTATCAATGCAAGCTAAATTATCTAAAGAAATAGATCATAGAGCCTAGGACCCAATTGAATCTTTTAAGACTTTAAACATTAGAGTTGTCCCAAGGGAATAAAATTAAGAAGTAGATGTATTAGAAACTTCAATAATCAACTTAGCATCACTCCAAGATTCTAATATTCAAATATTTTTAGTGGAGTTAGTGCCTTGTCCCTTAGTCCCTAATAATGTAGGAAACTTGTAGGTCTTTGAGGATCATCAATAGATAATCCAATTCATAAATATTTTTTGGGATTTTGAATACGAAATTATAGATGAAAACCAATTTGAATGTATAGAAGCATAAGACCTTGGGGATGATGGTATCATGTAATTCAAAGAGAATATAATCCCTATGGGTATGGTATCCTTAAATAGGATATTTGACTTGGATCCAAAAGAGAAAGGGAAAAATAGCCAAAGATAGATCAATCTAATTTTGGAAAATAAAATTTGGGAATTGAGGAATACCTCAATTTCATAAACATTATTCTGGCTTAAAATTATATTAAAAATAAAAATTTGAATAATATACTGATGGAGTACAAGGACATAATTGCTTGGACCTATAAATTCTTGAAGACTTTTGATCCTATGGTAATCATCAATATTATTCCCTTAAATCTAGATAGTAGACCCTTTAGGCAACATCAAATCCCCATGAATCACATTCTATAACCTCTCATTTAGATTAAATTTTAGAATCTATTAGATTATAATAACATATTTACTATCATAAATTCTACATGGGTAATAAACATAGTATCCATCAAGAATAAGAATGGAGAAATTAGGTTATGTATCAACATCTGACACCTAAAATAATCTTTAGAGAAGGATAATTGTCCTCTACCTTACCTAGCTAAAGTAATCCAAAATATTAGTGGGTCTAAAATGATGTCCTTCCTTGATGGTTTATCAAGATACAACTAGGTATTAGTGGAAGCACAAGACTAGATGAAGATAAATTTCACACAAAGTGGGGGACATATGTTTATAAGAGGATGCCTTTTGGCATCATTAATACTAGGGCAACATTATAATGAGACATAGACCATGTGTTCCAAAGATTTATTTTTACGTGCATCATTATTTATATGGATTACCTCACTATGTTTTCTAAGAATATAATGGATCATGCAAATCATCTAAAAAAGTATTTAATAGGTACATGAGATATGGAGTGTCCCTCAACCCTAAGAAGATTATATTTAGGGTAAAAAAAGATAAATTACTATGTCACATCATATCCAAATGTAGGAAATATATTAATCCTAAATAAATTTAGGCCATCTTGAAGTTAATGCCTCCTAATAGCTAAATAGAGTTGAAATCCTTCTTTGTTAAGATAAATTTTGTGCAAAAATTCATTTTTGGGTTTGAATAAGTCATCAAGCCACTGAATTCCATTCTAAAAATGGATTTCAAGATATAATGTATAGAGGATGACAATAATTCATTCTAATAAATCAATACAATCATCATTTATGCTTCAGTATTTATTACTCTTAACTTCACCAAGTATATATATATATATATATATATATATATATTCATTTAATTTAAAACATACCATTGCCACAATTCTCACTCAAAATGTGAATGACAAGGAACACCCAATTTATTTTATGAATACTAATTTAAAAGATGTTTAATTGAAATATTCAATGATTTACAAACAAATCTATGCATTAATTAAATATATGAGAAATTTTAGGTACTATATCCTAAGGATTAAAACTTATGCTATAGTCCCAGACCTAATGATTGAGCTCATGATCAACTAAAATGAATTGGGGGAAAGAAAGACAAAGTGGATGGAAAAGTTTCAAGATTTTAATCTATAGATCAAACTAGCCAAGATGGAGAGAGGCCAAGGAATAATACAACTAGTGACCAATAAAAATCCATGAATTTGGGTTTAACAAGTCAATGAAGTCCAGATAGTTGTGGTAAGTGGTATGCTCATATCATTAACTATTTACTCATTGGAATGTGCCTCCTAAACTAAATAGATAACAAAGGAAGGATCTAAGGCTAAAATATTCCCACTACATGATAAAACAAATCCTTTACCATAAAATAGATGAAGTCATCTACCTAAGATGTGTCTCAGGAGAAGAGGCTATGGATATAATGGAGAAGTTACACCATAAATTGGGTAGTGGAAACTCTTCTAACATAAAAATAACATATAAGATCTTTATAATGGGAAATTACTAGCCCATTATCTTCAAGTCTTTATAAAATCGTGTTATAACCTACCATGAAAGCCAAGTCTTTTATAACAAGGATGTTAATGTGGCCATACCACTACACCCAATCATTAAATGTTATTTGTTTTTATAATGAGGTCTCAACTTCATTGGGGTGACCAATCCCAATTTTACGATAGAACTCAAATTCATCATAAAATCCATGGATTACTATACCAAGTGGAAAATATTTATTGCCACCAATAACTCTAAATCTCAAGATGTTATTAAATTTTTATAGGAATATATATTGACCAATTTTGGTACTCCCATGTATCTAGTCAGTGATAATGGTCTAGATTTATAATCTATTAAATTCATTGAATGGTCCAACCATAATCAAATTACAATTAATTCCTCTTCAAATTATTACCTGATACAAAATGAACTAGTTGAGTCTACCAAAAAAATATTGATGGATGTTATCAAAAGGTTAGATCAAAACAAACCAAGAGAATTGCATCTATTTTTAAATTATACATTATGGGTAGATAGAACATGATAGAAATAGGCTCTCAATATCCCTCCTTTCTTATTGGTATCTAGATGGAAGAATGTTTCCCCATTTCTCTTAAGATCCCAACCTATCAGTTTATGCATGATTATATAGGGGCACATCCAAGGGTCTATTATATATTTTTTGATAAATTGTAACTAGAATATTCAAAGATTAAAGCCTTGAAATTTTTTAGAAAACATCAATATATCATTAAAATATGGTTCGAAAAGATATCTAAGGTAAAAATCTTTTAGATATGGGACCTGTTAATCCTATTGGAAAAAACACATGAAAAGAAATACCAACATGATAAGTTTTCTCCCTTGTGGATCGGACCTTATCAAGTTTCTAAAATCCTAGGAAATAACACCTTTCACTTCAAATACCTTGAAGTAAATGATCTATCCTTCTCATTTAGTGGACAATTATTGAATCATTACTTCAAGGATATTCCCAGTGAGGATGTTTTTGAATAATAAGGGACAACACCAGAGGTAAAGTTATATTAGGTTTCAATGTTTTCATAGTTATTTTTCCTATTTTCTATCTTTGGTTCTCGTTATATTATTTTTACTACTTTTTAGATTAACCTTATTGGATCATGACTTTTGATTTCTTTGGTTTAGTTCACTATTTTATATGTTAAGTGTCTTTTATTTTAGAATAATGTGATTGACTCTTCCCTGAATGATAAAATTAATATCTAATCACCATGATCCTCATCCATGTTTAATATTACATAATAAATTCCATAAATACATTCCTAAAATAGAGAACCAAGGTAGGAAGAGAATAAATGGATTGCACTAACTAGGTTTATCTTCAATATTTTTACATCCCTACATTTAATATTTCATGATTTAGGTATGAAAATAGGAATGGATCATAATTATATCACATTTAAATACTCTTATTAGGTATGTAAACATTACTCTCATTACTTCATACAAATTAAGAAATTTTTATCATTCTTTGGATAAAACATGCTTTCCAAACCAATACTTTCTTGGGATAATAACCATTGATATAGATGATACTGACAAGGATATTCTAGTACATTGAAATTTTTTGCTCTACATATAATAGATCATAATTATTCCCAACCCTCTCTTCTAATATTATTAAAAAGGGTAAAGAGAGGACCAATGTGTCCCAAAGAGTGATCAAACAAGACCAAAATAAAAATATAAAGGTTATCAAAGACTCAAATGATGAAATAAGATCAATGTATCATGCACCATGCATCATGGAAATTTATGAAAGGATAAAATGAGGGAATGAAATGGTATCTTTATCGGGGATCTAAATTTCTAGTTGGTAGCAATGCAATGCCTAATCTTACCATGTTTTTATTTGTACACTTCAATAAACTATTTTTATACCTATTTTTAAATCCAAGTCTTTGCTAAAAGTATCAAGAAAAGAGTAAAATTAAATCACTCCATCACACACCAATCTAAAGCATGAACAAATCTAGTACATTGCATGAAATTTCTTGGGAGTTTCTTTTATTTTTATGATTCAATTATTCTCTTGTGGTAGGTTTCATGATCAATTAATAGGTGCTAACAAAAGTTATAAGTTATTGAATAATCTAGAGTATTCCCCCTATAAGTTTCCATGTTTTGTATTGAACATACACCCATCTTAAAATTTTGTGAATATGGACCCACTACAACCTAAAAAGAACTCATTCTGATGAGAAAATTGTTTACTTAACAAGGTAATATTACCCAAAATTATTATGTCAAGGTTTCTTGTTAAAATTATACTTATCTAAATGTTAATGTAATTTCCATATTCTTTGGTATCCAAGCATTCACTTCTTATTTTGTTTGTGCTAGCCTATTAATGTATTTTGAAAGTTTTGTAATGTATGTAGGTTTTCCAAATTCATTCAAGTTTTTTACTTTGGATTTTTTCTCTGATGTGGTACTTCATCAGTATTTTTTTGGTGTAGTACCTCACAAACTTTTATTGGTTAACATTTTATTTGTCAACATTTTTTTCTCTTCAAGACATTTGTAGATTCACAGAACCCAAGGCTTCATGAAATTTTGGTTGTCAGTATTTTTCTCATTAATATTTTTTTAATTGGCATGGTACATCATTAGTATTTCTATTCATCATGGTACTTCTTGAAATTTTGGTCTTTGACATTTTATTTTGGCATGGTACTTCATTGGAATTCTTATTTGGTGTGGTACTTCAAAAAAAAAAGGTCTTTGACACATTCACATGGCATGGTCTATTCACAACTTTTGTCTCCATTACTATCTAATACATCTAAAATATTTAATTATTTTAAAAAAGATGAGAATAAACTTAATTTAATGATCCTAGTTATGATGAGTAAGGCCTTAAGTCATTTATATCTAATGACATCAATATAAACATTTAATGATCTCAACTTGGTGTTATTTAGAATTTAAAAAGCCAAGAATTGGGTTTCAAGTATGCAATTCTTGGTCCCCAAATTGATGGAGAATGAAAGATAAGTTTAAATTTTTTTAGATGAGATCCAATTATCTCAAGTCAAAAACCTAGTAGGTAAGCTAATTTCTAGAACCAATTTTGATAAATTACTACATCATGCATCTAATAGATTCAAATAGGGACTTTAAGGACATTCCTTAGAATAAATTGGCCTAGAAATTAACTCTATGAGTAGATAACAAAAATAAGATTTTTTTAGATATAGTTTAGGGTCATGGAAATTGAACACAGATGCTGATTAGAAGAGGTCAATAGAATCCACATGTATTCCTTGTAAAAAAATTTAGGATTAGAAGGAAAAAAAGTAGGCATCTTCAGGTGTAATTCCACCACCAAGTTTCCACTATGCTTGCATCTACGACAATTGGACCCACCATTATAATAAATTACATTATAAAAATGACAACTACCAACACACACACATCACCAAATGTAACTACCCCCTCATAGGAAAATTATTTTATCATTTTCTATTAGCATTGTAATTGTAAGTTTATTATAATTATTTTGTCTCTTGTAAATGGTTGGTGACATCCTATCAATACTTGTCATGCATGGTTCTTCATGGGATATTTTAAAAATAATGTAACTTTGATAATAGCTTGAATGATAAGGCATCCCCATCCAAATCCATATACATGTAACTTCTACATTTCAAAGTGAGGAGAAATTTTGATATTCAATATAGATAGAGACATTTCTCATTATTCTAAATTTGTTTTACATAGATTTCTATTTCATGTCTATGTTATAGTTTTTATGCACTTTATGTAACTAATAGCTTAATTTATTGATATATGCTTGTTATCATTAGAATTTTCACCCTTGAGGAGGTTGTGTAAGTCTCCTCATTTAAGTGATAGCATGGAAACACCTCTAAGTTATGGTTGGGCTAATCAAAGAGGTGAATCTCTATATATGGATAGATCTATATAGAGATTCACCTAATTTATTAGGCCATCCAAATCCTAAAAGTGTCTCCATGATTTCATTTAAGTGAGGATAATTGAAAAACCTCCTCAATGGTGTAACTTTTGATGATAACAGTTCTAACACACCGAATGGGACATTGATTACATCTTATTGAAGAATTTTTTATGCCGCTCTTCAACACATTAGCATTTAGAGTTAGGAATCCATGAATAAATTTTGACTCCAAGTAGATATCATATAGTATAAGTATCCTAAGTGTCTAAAATAAAAAAATGGTATGTATCCTAATCATTCATTTGGTCAAGATGCATATTGTATGACTTTGTATTCTCCATATCAGGTTAATGGTATTCATGGATTCACCCAAGTGGCTCTAACATAGTAGCATTTAAAACTTACCAAGACTATTTTAGTCATATAAAAGGTGAAATTCATTGACTTAATCATGGTTAATGATACTTGATCTATAGGTATTCCTTCTTTCTCACACAACCCTTATAAGATATTAATTGACTCATTCCTAGTCATCCATAGCCTTTCAGACTTATATCTTTTAGACCCAAGTATCCCTTTCAAGCTTAGATATATCCCCCCAAGTCTCATCCCTTTATGAAAATATCACCCAAATTGGACAAGAGGATTGGAACCCATGGTGTCTTATTTTTAACATTATTATCCAAGTGCATTTTTACCTCTAATGATCAGATATTCTTGAATCCTTATCTTTTTCCATGTTGGCCTAATACATGTTCATTTAATCCATGATCATTAATTACCCTATAAAATGCCATTTAAAGTCCATTTATAAGGTTTGATACTCATTTATAGGAAAGAAGAAGAATACAAGCAAGCACACTCAATCACTCTTCCCTATTCTTTGTGTATAACCTTCTGAGAGAATTTCAAGCCTATTCAATCATTTATACCAGTCCCTAGTCATCCAAAGTACATCTAATTTTGCATCTAGTTGCATAAAACACACATAATTACACCAAACACCTCAATAGGAGAACTACATTAGCTTGATCCCTCTTCATAGTATTGGTATGTAGGCAGCGTGCTCACACATAGGGTGTGATGTGAATCTAGCATATCATTTACACACTAATCCCTTCTCTCTCTTTTCCAACTTTTAATTCAATTTCAATCACAAAGATCTTAAGGGGTTGAATACTAAATTAGACACACAATGAGCTCTGCATGCTTCTAGGCCTCAAAAATTCATAGATAGGGTCACACAGGCCTATTGAATAGAACCCAAAAAGATTTTAGTCTCAAGACAATAGCACCAGAATAGGACTATAGTGTTAGATAGTAGGGTGTCCACTTTTTGCACTCCTATCCAACCAAAATTTATGTTTAGGAACTTGTTCTAGCCTATTTTCTAGTCATAGTCTTCTAATATTACTTCCTATCTCAGTCCAGAAGAACTAGAATAAGCTAAGTTCTATTTTCTCTCACTTCCTATGATATTTAGAAAGGGTAAAAATACTATCTATTTAAAAAAATTAGTAGGTTAAGTAAAGCATATTATTCACTTATTTACATTTCTCATACCCATTTATTATTTAGGAATTAAACACCTTATTTCCTAAAAAAAAAAACATTTGGTGAACTTGACTTCAAATTTTTGCACAAAAACCCTAAAAACCCTAGGGATAATTATTTATGATTTTTTTCCACTATTTCCAAATTTTTCCTAAATTTAGAAATTATAAATCTACCAATTTATTGCAAAAATATTTAAAAAATTATGAAAACCCTAGTTTGCATATACTAAGTCTTTTTGCATACAAACACATTCAAAACACTAGGAAAATATATTGCTAATTTTAGAAATATTTTCTCATTTTTTTAATTTTTTCAATCAAAATTCTACCAATTTATCTAAAATTTTCAAATTATTACATTAATTTTGAAAAAATTATTTAAAACCATAGTTTCATCAACTAAACTCCTAGTTCATTTCTAGTACTTTTCACATCATTTTTTGAAATTTTAGTTGCATATGAAACTCAAAAAAATAAATTCAACATTAACAACTCATAGTCTTTTACACTAGTATTTCTAAAAAATATTTGGTTGAATTTATTATCACCTCTTTTCTTCTTGTGGTATCACCTTACATCTCTCGTTAAATTACAAATGTGATTTTATTTTATTTACAAACTTTTCTTACATTTATTTCAAATAATCAGGGAACCATAATAGGTCCTATCATGTACATGAATGATGAAGATTATCATATGTTAGTACAAAGTTTCATTTTGTATTTTTCATTGTTAATGTTCATGTTAAGGGATGATATTACAACATTTGTTGCTCAAATTATACAAAATTTCCATATGCCTTATGCATACTTTTTATCTCTCCCATGGAACAATCTTCAAGTTTGTTATGATCCATATGTTAGAAAAATTATGTTATAACTCAAATCTCTTTATGCATATAGACATAAAATCATGTTCTCTATCCTTTACTCTCTATTTGTCAGATGGAAAAATCTCCAGATTTATTATGCTCAATAAATAAAAAATGTTAGGTTGTATATCAAAAAAAATTATGCATTTAGGCACAATGTTACATTTTATATATCTTACTTGATATATTACCTATGGCATACTCTTTATAAGTATATATTTTCACAAATAAACACTCAAATTACATGCACTTTACTCCACATTCATGCTTTTTACCTTAATGAATCTAACTCATCTATTTTTTAGTATCTCCCTATCATCACTAAATGCCAATAAACACTAGTGGTTATATCCATCTCTCCTTCCTTTAAACTTGGTACATATATCTCTTATCTGATACCTACTACCAACTTTATGCCTACAGTAGATCATGTGGTTCACACTATCATCCAAGTTTATGAAGATAGGCAGGTTGATTATACCCATGTATGTAGATTTTCTACTCAGGTTAGCTCCCCTTCTGATATAGTTTCTATTCTTGAACTCCTTCAGTGATCAAATGTTTACAAATATGTATTATATGTAGCCTTTCATAATACTAATATTCCCATTTCCTCTGAACTAGTCTATGTTACATCCATCCTCAACACAATGTAATGGAAAAAAGAGCATATCTCTTTTGAAAAAGAGGATTTACCCCTAAAACACATCATTAAACAACATCTACCTTTGTATATTCAAATTCAAATTAATGATGTGGGAGTCAAATGAGTACTAGTGGATAATGGTTTAGGTCATAACATTTGCAACATATCATTTATTAAATGTCTTAACATACAGCCTCAAGATCTAGACCATTATGATATGAACATTAGGGGTTTCGACAACATCCCACAAAAATCAATGGGTCAAATAAAACTCAATATTACCATGGGGCCCAAGACACCACCAACAACCTAATAAGTCATGCCAAATGACCTTAATTATAATTTGTTACTAGGTTGGCCCTGGATTCAAGATTTGCATGTAGTACCTTCCACACTCCCTGATTGTCTAAAATTTAGTCACAAAGGTTACATATATATGTGCCTAATAGACAATGAACCTTTTAAATATTGTCAAGCAATTGAATCACCATAGAAGTATATTCTACACTTTAATCTAGGTATTATACCTCAATAACCCATCACTCCCAATGTACCCTTAGACCATACACAAAGTCATATAATTCCAAATTCCATCATAACACCAGCTTCAAATCACTAATTCACTCCACCCTTTATACTCAAATATCTTAATAATATGGGCTATTAGGGAAAAGTACTTAGAAAGCATTAACAAGGAATAGTCAATCTTATCAAGGCATCCACACAACATAAATTTTAGGGGATAGGATACTAGTTCCACCTTAATCATGATAAATATTCTCCCACCATTTCAAAACATAAAATTTTGTCCACCAGTTACATACACTAACAATACAATCAATCATACTTATACATTGTCATTGATCCAACCTGATCTTATTGAAAATACAACTTCACCCAACATGTTTTCATTAGATGAATTCTCTAAAAATTAATCCCTCTTACAATTTCTTGGTTCATATGAGGATCTCACATATTGTTACCATAAAAATATATTTCCAAACCACATAAATGCCCATCCATACTTCAAAGAAACTATAAACTCCTCCCCTAATATACCACTTGACTCTAACATACACACTCAATCATCCCACATTACTTAATTAAGAAATAATAAATTTCAATTTAAAAACCAACAAGGATCCCCACATTGTATTATTAGCTACTACCCTAGAAAAGGAAGAGGATGCTAATATTCATCAATATTTAAGAAAATTTCCAAAATTCTTTACTTGGTCATATTTTAGTATGCCAAGAATTGATACATCTATAATATTCCATTAGATTCCTTTATACCCTAATTCTAAACCAATAAAAAAAAATTTAAAATGTATCCTAAGGTGGATCTTTTAGTCAAATAAAAAATCCAACACCTCTTAGATGTTGGTTTCACCCAATAGCACATCCTGAATGGATTTCTAATATCTAATTCCTAGTATTATTCACTAATAGGAATTACACATATTCTCCACTCCATACTACCCACAAGGAAATGGTCAAGTAGAAGCCACTAACAAAATAATTAACAATATTTTGTGAAAAATAGTAACCAAATTTGGTAATCATTAGCACAATCAACTAGTTTTTACACTATGGGCATATTGTACAAGTATTCATATGCCCACGGGGACTACCCCCTATTCACTTGTTTATGGCATAGAAGTTGTTCTGCCATTATAATTATAAATTCCATTCCCTTGTGTCTCCCTTAAATTTATTCTCAATAATGACCAATATCAATAAAGACATCTACACCATCTTGAATAGTTAGACCATACACGTATTTAAGCTATAGAACACCTCAAAATCTACCGACAACATATAAAACAAACCTATAATAAGTGAGTTCACATCATAGAATTCAAATTTAATGATATTTTTCTCAAATAAATGATTCATAATGCCAATGCCGAAGAATAAACCATAAGAAAATTCAAACCAAATTAGCTAGGTCTCTACATCATTACTAAAAATCTTAGCCCTAAAGTGTACCATATAGCCTCACTCAAACAAAAGAAACTCAACAATCCAATTAACATTATGCATCTATGCAAATTCCATGTATAGTATATTATTTATACACATTGATTTTACATAATCTCTTCTACACTGATTGTACATAGCTTATATCAAAATACAAAAATACAAAATACAAAAAAATTGAAAACATATCAAAAATACCAATTTTTTTTTATTGTATAAATCATCCATGATTTACATTACTAATATCATTCTAGGATTCACATTTGATGTTCCATTCTATTGTGTGTTGATTTTTATACATTACCATGGTTCACATGATTTTCTTTGAATGTGTGTAGTGACACCTAGCTACTTTATTTATTCATTCTAACCATATAGGGGGTGTTATTATGTCTAAAATCAAAACACATATTGATATACATACCCACTGGGGGCATCGTCTACATGACTATACCATCCAGGTTATGTCATTCCTATAATACATACTTTAAATTATCATGCTGATGTATATTACTTTATATCTTACATAGAATATTATATTGACATTTCACTAGTATTTAACACTCATGTATATCTTAGCATATACCTAGTCTTGTACTAAACATGTTTTTCATACTTTCACATTTGTTTTGATTAGTTAGATGTGTTTGTATATTTCTAGTTATTACATGATTTCTTTTCTTTCTTAGCGTAGCTTGTGTGATTGCATTTTCTAGTTCCTATTTGACTCTTGATTATGCTTTAGGACATTTTCAAAATGTCCTTTATTTCTATTCATGTATGTGCCTTAAGACACCTACCAATATCCTTTACTTATACTTTTTCATGTGTTTGTGGCCCTTATTCCAAATTTATTTATTTTAATTATATGTATATGTGGCATTTAAACATGCATTTCATGCTTGTTTTCTAGTTTCAGTGGCATGTGCACATGTCCCTTATTTGCATGGCCCCTTAGCCATCCTTGTTTACTTCTTGATTGTTTTCTTGATTTCTTGTATGATTTTTAATGTGTGTAATGTTATGATCCATATCATGTATTTCCCTTGCTTTCTTAGATGCTATGATGGTCATCGTGATCCATCCCTCCAACTAACAACTAATAACTAAAAACTAACAACTAATATGTAACATTTCCAGTTCAATACTTTGTACATGATTTCACATTGTTATATATATATATATATATATATATATATATATATATATATATATATATATATATATATATATATATATATATATATATATATATATATATATATATATATATATATATAGGCATACCTCTATTTATCTAAAAATATATCAATACAAACATTGCTATATCTTGAAGCATATTATCAAATATCAAATGTTATATCATATATATATATATATATACAGCTTAACACACTTACTAGACTCTTTTCTTCTAAGGCCAATCACTATAGGTTCATCATTCCTACCCTCAGAAGAGGGGGCATCAAATAGGGTTTTTGTCATAGATACCAAAGCTCCTAATAGTTGAAATAACAACATTTAGACCACTCAATACAAAATCTAGAGGCCAAACTAATCAAAATAGAATAAAAAAATTATGACAGTTCCAGATCAATAATCATTTTTCACATCAGATAATAATACTAGAAATGTATAGTAGTGCCAAACATAGGAGTGTCCACATTTTGGCACTCTTTTCTAGGCAAAAAAACACTTTGGTTTTCTATAAATAGGCAAAAAGTTTATCTCACGAATAATTTTTGTACTTCCAGATCACTCTAATTTAGTAGTTTCAATATAGTTTTCATAGATATAAGGGGTTATCATGCACAATGTGATGGTTCTCACTTTTATTTTAGATTAGGTAGTTGGAATAACTTCCATATTAGAATATATGTTCTAAACATCAATGATTGGGGTTAATATGAAAAGCACATTGATCTTTATTTGGTTTTTTATTTTAGTTTATTCTAAGAATTCTTAGTAGTTACATGCCTTACTCCATCTACAAGTGGTTGGCATCACTTTCAAGTTTAGCTTTTATACAATTTTAGCTTTTTAATTACCCAAGTTCCTAATTTGGCTTTCATATAAGCCTAGTTCATCAGTTTTAGAGTGGATTTCATACAATCCTAACTGCCATTTTTCAAAATGGCTACGAGTGGCCTAGTTTCTATCATACATTTAGGCTATCCATGCCACATTGTCATATTTCTAGCACATCCATGGGATTCATGAGAAATTTTATATGACTTATATTTTCTACTGATATCACTTCATAGCTTTACTTCATAGGTTAATGATGGAGCCAAAGGGCTAGCCTTTATATTCTTGAGCCACCTATTTAGAGGGATTGGACACATAGTCTAGACATCAATTAGCACATGCATGATTCATTAACTTTACTTAGTTGATGGTGATGGAGCCAAAGGGCTAGCATTTGTATTATTGATCCACCTTCTAAGGAATTGAGCACTTATCTCCATTCATGATATTACTCTTGATTAAACACATACTTAACACAATCTAGTATAATCCAACATCACAATAGTTTCAAACTTTATAGTGTGCTCTCTCTCTCTATGCACATATAACATCATATAAATTCATGATCTTCTCCCTTACAGGTAATTTTAGGTATGCTTTTTACTTTCCTTTATCCTCATATTTCACTTTGATGCATCACTATAAAAAAGTGGGGGAAAACATAGTCATATAAAATTAAAACTTGGATGACTTAAACATGGATAATGACACCCAATCTATAGGTCTTCCTTCTTGCTCACACAACCCTTATAGGCTATTCTTTCACTAATTTTTAGTCATTTGTAGCCTTTCAAACTTAGCTCTTTTAGACCTAGGCAACCCTTTTAGGCCTAGAGCTATCCCTCAAGTCTCATCCCCTTATAATAATGGCACCCAGATTGGATAAGAGTGCTATAACCCAAGGTGTCTTATTTTCAATGCTATTGTCCAAGTGCATTTTTACCTCTAATGGTCAGATTTTATCAAATCTTTATCTTTTTTTATCATCCTAATACAAGTTAATTTAACCCATGATCATTTATTACCCTATAAAAGGCCATTAAAAGTCCATTTAAAAGGGTTGGCACTCACTTATAGGAAAGAAAAAGAAAACAAGAAATCACACTCAAGCACTCCTCCCTATTCTCTACATAAAACCTTCTAAGAGAATTTCAAACCTATTCAAGAATTCATACCACTCCCTAGTCATCTAAAGTACATCTAATTTTGCATCTAGTTACATACATCAAACAAAATTGCACCAAGCACTTTAATGGGAGAACTACATTAGCTTGATCCCTCTTCAAAGTATTGGTATGTAGGTAGTGTGCTCACACATGAAGTGTCAAGTACATCTAGCATATCCTTTACACACTAACCCCTTTTCTCTCTTTCTAAAGCTTCCATTCAAGTTCAATTTTAATGAGCTCCTAAGGGTTTTAAAGACTAAATCAGACACACATTGAGCTCCACAAGCTTCCAAGCTTCAAAAACTCATAGACAGGGTCACGCAATCCTTCTAAATAGAACCCAAAAAGCTTTGAGCCTCAAGACAATAGTTCTATAATAAGACTATAGTGTCAGATAGTAGGATCTCCACTTTAAACACTCTTTTCCAACCTAGAAATAAAGTTTAGGAACCTATTATATCCTACTTTATAGTCCTAATCCCCTAATATTAGTCATTATCTTAGTCTAGATCAACTAGAATAAGCTAAGTTTTATTTTCTCTCACTTCCTATTATATTTAGAAGAAGCAAAAACACCATCTCTTTACACAAATTAGTAGGTTAAATAAAACATATTATTCATTGATTTACATTTCTCAGACCCATTTATTATTTAGGAATCAAACACCTAATTTCCTAAAATAATAATAACTATCAATAACCTTATGTGTCTCCTTGCAATCCAACTCAACCCCATTGGAATCCTAATCATCCCTCCAGTCAATGTTTTCAATGCCATTTTACTTTTATTCTAGATCTTTTAAACTTAAAATAAAGTATTGTAAGTTTGTAAATATAAATGAGGTAGATTGATAAAGAAAGAGAGCTTGGTGTGATTTTTTATGACCCTTCTAGTCAAAATGAAAACACTCAAATGATGAATAATCTTATGCATTCACTTAAGATTGGGTGGGCATCAATTAAGAAAGAAAATTGGCATGTTCCAATAGATTATGTGATGGATATAATAGGTATGATTCAATGTCTTAATAATAGATTAGTACTTGAAGAGAGGAAACAAATTCACTTCATTCAACCTTGTATGGCCTCTCTCACTCAACATTAGTCTTATTTTGCTTCAAACCCAACCTAGGTTGTAATATTCTACCAAGAGAGGTCTATGCCAATTCAACCTTCACTCACTCTTCCTCAATTTCCTAAGACCATTCCATTTTGGAGACCTTATTGGACCAATACTCTTGATTATGTCATGTCAACTCTTGAAAAATAATATTCTCCCATGCCGATTGAAAGTCAAGAAAAGGAGAAGTATATATAAGTCAATTCAAGAGACCTCTCAAGTTATTAAATATCTTCATATATCCTTGAATTTAATTTTCATCCATGAAGTTCAAGACACCTCTAATTTTGATAAAATAATTAAAGAGTGGAAAGAGAAGAATACAACATCCTCAATTTAATTCTTTTTTTCCATCTTTTTAAGGACATCATAATCAATCTATTACTCCTAAAGTCCTAATTTGGAAGGACACTCTAAGAGGCTTAAAATATTACAATGAACTCTCTTTCCCTCCCATCCTCTTTTTTTAAGAAGAACTAGTTGCATTTATGGCAAAATATTGATATTTAAATGTTAAGGAGAGCTTCTCAAATCTAGGTGATGAGATGGTAATCTTTGAAAAATAAGATCAATCAACTAGAAGTTAATCTCAAGAAGGTGATGAAGAAAGTGTTTCTATTATAGATGATGAAAATATCTTTCTTGGTAGTCCTCTTTATCAAGGACAAATTAATTTTCAAGGGTTAATGTAAATATTATCTTGATAGAGGAGTGAAATCTAACATGGAAACAATCCCTTGTTATAGTCTTTTCATTAAACAAGAGTTTAGAAGAAAATATTTATCAGGCATGGCATTAGTTGTATTATAGTTTCATGGAAGAAATGGACTTGATTTACAATCATGTGTTACCTTTAGAGAATGAATATGAAATCCAAAATGAAGTTGTAGAGATTGGTATCCTCTTATAAGAGGATTAATAAGGAATGGAACAATAAATAAATGATTAATTAAAAATTAAATGGATAGATGACCTTATATTCTTTATGGAGAAAGAAGAAGACCAATCTATATCTCATAGATTGAGACTTGATGAAAATAAAGATGACTATTCACTATTTGAGTAGGTTGCAGTTGAATATGAGGTAAGTCTTCTTGATGATGCATTAGATATTAATATTTTTTAACCTCATAGGAAAAAGATAGAATTTGAAAAATACAACTTGAATCCATGTCATGAGTCTATTAAAAAATTTGAAACATTTGAACAGCCTATTGCTCCTTAAGATAATGAAAATATTAAAATTGAGCTTAATATGATTTAAAGTGATGAAGAAGAATCTACATTTTGGGAAGAGCTAGAAATATTATACTCTAGTTTGGATAGTGAAATTATATCCCATGAGCACAATTCTAATATTTTTATCTTATCCAATGAATGTGATGAAGACATGCATGAGAAGACTCTTGAAGAGAACACCATATTTTATGACTTTGTTGAGTCTCATGAGCAAGTTCAAGAAGGCCTTGAAAACATGTGGAAGTATTACTTGGACATGTTTAAGGAGTTTGAAGAGATTTTTAGGATAGCACATCAAGAATAAAAAGGGGAAGTGGTTGATGAGAAGTTTAAAACTCCTAACAAGCCAAAAAATCCAATTAGACATAAATAAAAATTTTAAACTGATGGTGTAGTAAAGTATCATAAGTATGACACTCTTAAAAATGAACATGAGATATAATTTTAGTAACCAATATAAGATAAATCTAATAATGATGTTGCCTTTATTAATCAATCCATGGCCACTTTGGAGATATCTCACATGGATAAAGATGGACACAAATGTGAAGTGACAATTGACTCTCATGATGAGTTTATATTTGTGGGATTTATGTTTGATGTTGTAAACCCATATGAGTTCAAGAACAAGAAGGTGGAAGTCAAGGAAGGATATGGTCAAACAAGAAAAAGGTTTGATCAACAACATACACATCATCCTTTGTCATCACATGTAGGTGATTTAAAGAATTTTCCTTTTGATCTAGGAGGATCAGTTATGATAGGTTAATTTTACATGGTAGTTATTGTCTTATATTTACTCTAACTGATTTTTAGCATTGTTGTTTTTTGTGTCTTTTATTTGGTGTTTTTGATTTTTTCTTTTTGTGTTAGTTAAGGTAGTCATTTGTTTCAATTTTTTCAAGAGGTTTTTAGTTGAGTGTCAAGGTAAAGTCATGATTTTTATTGAGTTGAGATAACTCTATGTCCCAATGGATGGACTAAGAAATTGGTCTAAAGTGTGTACCAATCCTATAATCCCTAGAGGTATCCCAAGAGGTCTCCAATAATGTTAACCAAAATTTACCTACCTATAATGAAGGTCATTTTAAACTTTGTTTTAATTGGTATTAACTTTAATTATATACATTATGAAGGCCTTGTGTTAGTCATTAATGATCTAAATTAATAGGTCTAAACATTTTTGATATCTATTATGAACATTGTGTTAGTCATTAATGATCTAAATTGATTGGTAATGTGTCTCCCTTAGCATCTTATAAGGTAATTTAGGATGGTCTAGTTGGTATCTAGGTCAAGTCACATTGTCTTGTCTTCAAGTAGTCATTATTTATGGTCTTCATTTTGTGTTTAACATTGTTTAAGGTAAGTTTGACAAAGTTAAGGTAAATGAGAAGCCAAATAAATTTGGAAGCATACCTAAAGAGCAAGGTGATAACCCTATAAGGAACAAACATGGTCAAAAGTCTATCAAATTGATCAAGGAAGTAGAACTAGTAGGTTGAGCACTTTGTTTATAAGGATATTTAGAGAGTTTAAGGTAATTTTGATAATATTAAGGTATTTTATTACTTCAGTATAATTATGATTTCCAATGTTAAATATGATATGTGTTATCCATGAGAAAATATAAAGGTTTGTCTTTGGATAAGGGTGTTTTTAAAGTCATTTTACACCTTGTTATTGGAATTATGATTGTACCTGACCATACATATTCCCCAAACACCTTGTTATTGGTATCATGATTGTGCCTGACCATACATATTCCCCAAAGTCTCATATAACTTATTTTTAATGTTTCAATTTTCTTTGAGAGTGTTATTCATCATTTTATAATGCACAAGAGAATATTTTTTTAGATAACTATATGTAAATAAGGACATAAAAAAAATTAGAACTCTCTCCCAAAACTGTATAGGTTAGGTGAAGCTAAAGAGTCTTTGAGTTCATCATCTCCAACAACTCAAATGGGCATAATATTAATAATATTTAAAACACCATGCTTTTGGTGGTTTTTTGAAGATGGTTTATGATGGTTGACAAGGTGAAAAATATACCATAGGTCCCCATGGTCTTATTAATCTCAAATCCATGAAAAAAGTGGAGGTGCAAAGCCAAATAGTGTAATAACCCACTCCATTTCTCTATCGAGCTTCTTAGCAACTTAAGAAGGTCAACCAGCTTGTATTTGGTACTTTAAGGAGGGAGAGAGATCTAGAGTCTATTGATGCTTGAATATGTATCACATGTGCCCAAATTATTCAAGAACACTTATCATTTTATAATTATAATAATATAGTTCATGAGTTTCAAGTTATGATAATCCTATTATCTATTGATGGAATAGAGGCAAAGCAAGTGGACTATTTCATAATATTTATAAAGTTTGGTGGTTGGGAACCACCATGGATAAATAGTTAATCTATGTAAAATATGAAGTATGTTATGATAATAATGGTGAATTATGACCAAGAAAAAATCTAAAGATTAATCTAAGATATATATTTATAATGAAAATTAAGCTAGAGTGAAATGGTTAAAAAAGAGCAAAAGGAAAGATAAGGCAAGGAAGAGATTTTTATCTTCATTCCAAACATCATGACAAAGTTAAAATATAATCAAGGCATGCACTTAACCAATGTATGACATGAAGTAGTGTAAGATCAAATCTTATCACACATCAGACAAACATGTAAGGAATGTGGAAAATAATGCAAATAAGAACCAAGTTCACTTTAAAGATTTACCCTTGCAAGCAAAAAACATTAGCTAAAATACAAGAAGAAATAAGAAAATGAAATAAACCTAATAAATTATAATTAATTTAGTATTGACACAAGTTAATATCTCTACATTCAAATGTACACACCAAAAATTTATAAGAACCATTTAAATCTTGAAGTTAGAAAAAAGAAGTGAGAGAGAAGCTAGGATAAAAAAGACACAAGAAAATTTGGACAAACTTTGTAGAATTCCCTACTTATATTATTGATCAAAAGTTACAATTGGTTTTGGCTTTAAAAAACCCCTCCATTTTTACAATTGATAATTCTCCTTTTATAGGATGCAAGGAATTATGTTGATCAGTCATATCCAATTACAAAATTATAAGTGTTAGGACAATTATCCTTTCTACAAATGTTCTAAAATACGATAGAATTTTCCCAATGGAGTGATCTATAGACAATGTGTTTTACAAGATGCACATGCCTTTACAAATAGAATATCCAATTTTCAAAATGTAAAATGCTTACCTAAAAGAAGAATATTATTAATTCAACTAATATTTGGGACCCTTGTGCTACAGAAGTCCCCTATTGCTATTTTAGGGCCTTCATAACTCTCTGATGTTGATCTTTAATTAATACAAGGTTGACAATTGGTTTGATGAAGAGCTCTTTCATTTGACTTGCTAAGCTCTTATGGTCTGTATCTACCCTTCTTAATGCCTTTTGATGCTTCTAGCTTTACTTAATCTTTTCTTTTATAGTCAAAATCATATCCATGATCATATTATTATCAGTAATAGTCTTACATATGCTTTTGTTCTTCATTAGGGATGAGGCACATGGAACCAAGTATAGTAAGATTAGTGATCATGGTTCTCGGCAAGTGTTTTATCCTATCTTGTAGTTGTTTTTCATCCTTAAAGAGGTTTTCCAAGTTCCTAAAATAGGTGGTCAAACCCTTGATCTTGTCCACAAGAAATCCTATGACTATGTTTAGATGAGCTAGGCTAATTGTTTTAAAATTAGGAATTTGATCTTCAATCAATATTTTAATCAAATCCTTTATTTTATCCCTTGACATCTACTATTGGCTATAGATTTGTTCAAATTGATCACTAGTGCTTTATAGTTTAATTTTTGATCAAATTACCCTTACAGAAATGAAAATTTAGCTTCTTTTTCTTGATTATGGTGAATACAAGGCTGAAATAGTGCTCCCATATGTTCTTAGGGATTTTTGAAGGTTTTTATAGTGCTCTAATAGTGTCAGTTATCTAAACTTGCATGAGCTTCGTTACTTAGATACCAATTGGATTGCATATTTATGCCCTTGTATTTATTGGGTTTGCAAGAGCTTCTACTTGGCACATTATACTTATTTGGATATGATGTGTCATCACTGTCGAATCCATGTGCTATTTTCATGGTATTTTTATTGTTCATATTTAAAAAATGACCATTGATTTTTTTTAAAATTCCCACTTGATTTTAAACCATTATATCATCCTTGAACAAATAAATGTAGACCATCGATCTTGATCCAATAATTTGAATTCCATTAGTTGCTTACCACATTCCCCATATTTATTATAATTATCACTTACGTATTTTCTCAAAGCTTTGTTGAAATGTCAACATTGATCTTGCACTATTGATCTTAGTTGTAAGGATCAATCAAACTATGTTGATCTTGATTAATTAAATTATACCTCCTACTCCATGGACTATTGATCTGAATGTGTATTCTCATCTACTTATCATCAATCTTCAGAAGATGCTCAACCTTTAATTTATGGCCCTCAACTATGCCACATGTTGTCTCCATGTTCATCTTGAATTTTTAATGTTCATCTTACACTATTAGATCATCCTCATCTAAAAAAATGTTCTTCATTAGATATTAATTTTTAAGGTTGAATGACATTATCTATTAAGCATTCTTTCATTGAGATTTTGACACTTGTCACTTTATCACTTGTCTTAGGGCTCCATTGAATTTTTGACTCAATACATGTCATTAGATCAATCTATCCCAAGAAAACATGTATAGTTGATCTATAGAAGATGCTAAATCTTTAGCTTAGGGTTAGGGTCTTAAATTTTCAACTTAAATCCTCCACCATTGATCTCATTCACCTAGGAAAACATAGATCATTGATTTTGTGAATAGAAATGACATTTAAGTCAATGCTTAGGGAAAATAAAGAACATAAAATATTGTTTTGGACTATGGTTTTATTTTATGTTAATAAACATGAGCAAGACTTAAAAAAAAACATTTTAAGCTATGTTTTGGGGCATAATAAAATGAAACCCATGAATAATCAAAGACAACATATATTTTTTAGCCTAAGGTTTACTGTATTAATAAATACAATAAACTTTAGGGTAGGGATTTTAGTCTAAGTCTATAGTAAAAGGGACCTTGAGACCATTATGAGATAAAATAGAATAAAGGGGGCTCAGGATGTGAAGAACTTAGGATAAATATTTTAGACTAAGCTCTTTGTTGTGTTAATAAACATGACTAGGATGCTAGGATAAAATATAAATTAAGTCAAACTAAAGTGTTCCCATGAAAATTTAAATAAAATCTCCCACCAAATTTGAATTCAAAAGGAATACTTAGACTAAATATAGACTAAGGGTTTTAAGAATACAAATTTGAATTCAATTAATCATTTAGAGATCAAAGGCTATTAAAATGGGAAATTTAACTTTTAACACAAAACCCCAAGTATTGCCCATTTCAAATGAACATTAATAAACTTACAACCTAAAACACAAATATCCAATGTTAGAAATTTTAGTTAAGATCAAACTAAAGCCATGAACAAATAAGCCAATCAGACCATGGTGTGGATGATCTTTAAATAAAGATATACTAAAAAACACTATAATAATACTCTGATAAGATGAATTTTCAAATTTATGGTATAAATTTGCATAATTTAGGATAAGGTTCACCATTTTTTATGAATGGGGGTATATTGACCTCAATAAATGGAGACTTATATTGGAAACATAGTAATATGTTAAAATTCAAAGACTCTAATTTAGACTAATAATTAGACTACTTATTATATTTGATTAGGCATCATTATTAAGGTCAACTCATGGTAAACAAAAATATTGCACATGTATAATTAGTATCAAACATCAAGACATAACCACACTATGTGTGTAATTTTAATGAACTTACTGACTGCCACATGATTTAAAGAACAACTTTTAGGTTCATAAATTTAACTATTAAAACTAACTTTTGGCATGTTTGGATATTCACTAAGAATCATGCTTTAGCTTAGGGAAGGCTTGGGAATTACTCTTCTATAAGCCAAGCATCCATAGCCCTGACAAAGATGTATTTGTCTTTAGTAAAGGTGTTGCTCTGCTACCATCCAGGCATCCATAGCCCTGATGGAGATTACTAGACTCACCTCTACTTATAAAGCTTTTTAATCTTGTAATAAGCTCTTATTTTTTTTATATTTAGGTATTTTGACCTTATAGCAAAGGTTAGGAAATAGGTTTAATAGGTTTTAGGATTTGGTTAAGTGTTTGATCTTTAGACAATCATCCTTGGCATAAAAATTTGTCCCAGACATTAGTATTTTTAAGTGCAAGCATGACTATATCCTAATAACCCAATTTTTCACCATACATATGTAATCCTTATTAAAACCAAGATTAAATAAGAACAAGGTTTATAATCTCAAGGCACAGTTAACCAATTTATTATTCTTAACTAGTTTCTCTGAATTATAACATTAATCTCATATTTCAATAACCCATGATCAACCGATGTTGAGAAAACATATTTGCATTCCTCAACTATGGAGTTCCATTTGAGAAATCATATGAATCTTAAGTTAAGGGCCGTCTAAAAGGAATTATTAAAAGTAAGGAGAAAAGCAAAGAAAGAAATGGAAACAAACAAATAAATATATACAAACACTATGTACAATCAAGGGACAAAAATAAAAGAAAAAAGAAAAAAACTAAACTAGCCCTACCTAAACTAACGTTAAATAGTCTTACAATCATTCCATGAAGACTCCAGGTGGGACAACATAGAAATAGTGCTCAAGGTATTTCCCATTAGAATGTAGTGTGAACTTTGCTCCTTTTATGTCTTTCAACTTAAAGGTGTTTTCTCCAAGTATCTCAATTATCTGATAGGTACCTATCCATAAAGGTGTAAACTTACCATGTTTACCCTTAGTCTCAGATGCCTTGTCCCATAAAATAACTAAGTCTCCTTGCTTGGATACCTTTATCTTTGAATGTTTCTCAAACCACCTCTTGACTATGGTTTGGTGTTTGCTAAAGTTGGCAAAATCCTCTTCTCTCACATCTTCCATATGTATGATGTCAAATAACTTTGAGCTTGAAAATTCTTGATCATCTTCCATGTATTCATGTAAGAACATGTATGTTGGTATCTTGAGGGTGATTAGGAAGATGGATTATTGACCATAAACTAGAAAGAATGGTGATGTCTTGAGAGCTTGTTTAAATGTAGTTATATCTTCCCAAAGGGTATACTTGAGTATCTTTTGCCATGTTCTTAGTTTATAAATTGTAGATTTATATATGGATTTCATAAATTTATTATTTTTTTATTTGGACACTCCATTATCTTGAGGATAATGGTTTTATGAGAACATGAGGATAATGTTTTTGTCATATGCCCATTCCATCATCTAAATGGATATAAAAGTAGATCCATTATCATATACTAGAGATATGGATGTCCCAAACCTTATGTATATGTTCTCCTCTATAAATTTAATCACCTCTTTAGTTTTACACTATTTGGTTATCACTTCTTTAGTCTATCTAGTGCCATAGTTAGTAGTAGTCAGAACATACTTGTGACAATCAGAGGAATTGGCGTCAATGACCCCCATCAAATCTAGTCCACATTGGGCAAAGGTTTTATCAATCATTATGAGATTTAGTGGCATGGCTACCTTAGGCTCTTTAGTCTTGAAGACTTGACATGAGTGGTACTCTTTCAAATTATTGTGAGCATCCTTGAAGATAGTATGCTAGTATTATCCAGATCTTAGGATCTTGTGTAATGTAGTCTTTATATATGTATGTCCAATTCCCAATTTCTCATGGAATATGCTCATGATCTCAACTATTTCACTCTTGAAGCCACATCTCAAGTAAAATCATTTAATATTATACCTATACAATAGTCCATCCTTGATCAAAAAATGATCTACCTTGAGCCTTAGAACTCTTCTTTATTCTTTTCATAACCTTGTTAGAAAATAACCATTTTTTATTATGTGGAGAATAGGATCATACCAATAATTAGGTTTTAAAACTTTGTTATTCTACCTTCATAACGTTTAGCTTAGGATTAGTATTGACAATAAAATAAATTAAACCTTGGCACCTTACAAATTTTGTATTCTTCATCTCTAGATCATATTCTTGGAGAACAAACATCCACTTACCTCTTCTTTCTATATGTTCATATTGACTAAGCATGAGCTTAGTGATAGGGTCTAGTATTATTACATGTACCTTTTTTCTAATGATATAATGCCTAAACTTTTAAACTACCTTGACTGAAGTGCATGCTTGTTTTTCAATCAAAGAGTAGTTCAACTCAATATTTTTAAGGTTAGTGCTCATAAAAGCTATTGGATGGTCATATCCATCTATTTTATAATTATAACTACATCTATTTTATGATCTAAAGCAAAGGAGTAAAGATAAAAATCTTCAATAAAGTCTATACTTATCAAGACTAGGGCTTGTCCAATTGCCTCTTTGATTACCTTCAATTACTTCTTTGTCTCCTCATTCCAAGTTATTTTATCATATTTATTAAACATTTCATTTAGAGTGTAGACACCTAAAAGTGGCCACCAATGACCTTAAACACTGATTTTGACCAATTTATAGCAAAATGCATAATTTGGCCTAAAAACACTAAAATACATTAAAATATTTGAACCTATCACATACAATTTCCAAATTTTGTCAATGTATTCCTAAATGGGGACATACATTTTATGATAAAACTAACTTTGATCAGATAATTTTGAGTTGAAATGACATTTTTGCACCTAGGTGCTCTAGATTGCTCTTTTCTATCAAATTTCTTACACAATACATGTGTCTTTGTTATTTTTTATTATAAAAATCCTAAATAGGATAACAGATCCAATGCATTGAAAATCACATCCTAATTCTAATATATTCAAATTTTGAGCCAATAATATGACATCTTGACTAATTTGATTAATTTTTGCACCAATTTCAAAGATTTGCATCAAACTTGACTAATCATGTTTAAAGCTAATTAATTTGAATCATGAGATTAATTAAGAATTTCATGGAACTTGTTGAATATTTTTGTTTATAAATTTATTATGTGTTTCTACATCGTCAAGTGACATCATTTCTTTGGAAGGTATCCCTAGGCCATAAATGCATAAAATATCTGATTAAGCCTCCCCATGCCTCTTTAATGCCTCTCTATCCAAAATATTTATGAGGGAATTTATTGATGTTTGCCTCAAAAAAATAATGTATTCTTATCCACATAACTTCATCTTGAAATTGATGGTTCAAGTTCATTCTAATAATTTTGCAAAATCTATAAATAGAATACAACACACTCATAATTTTCATCTTGGATAGTGTAAAGTTATAGTACTAAAAAGTTATTTCAAGCCATTGATGTAATGTTATCATTCCCAAATGTTGATACAAGGAAAATCCATCACAAATCCATTAGTGACAAGGAGAAGAGGAGATAACCAAGACTCCTTTGATGAAGACTCATTAAGTAGATGCTAAGCAAGCCACTTTAACAAGCTATTTGGAGCATTCAAGGAAGGTGATAGATCCTTTGTCTTTTGAATTCTAGTTGTGTTTTTCATTTAGTTTTTTTCATTATGATCCCCCTTGAGATAGGCTAAAGGTGTTATCTATTAGTGTGTTATATTTTTATTTTGATTTCATGCACTAACACTATACTAATCTCCCCTTATTGCAATCCTATATTCACACAGAGGTCTCACAATTTCTACAAAACTAAAAATAAACTTCCTCACAAAGTTGATTTTACTAAAAAAATACTTTAATTACTTCTTACTATTATGGTTCTCTCTATTAGGTATTGCATTTACTCTATCAAGGCCTATAAATATTCCCTCCTTAGTGATAACATATCCTAATAGTTTCCTTAGTAACATAAAAAAACACTTTCTTTGGGTTGAGAGAAATCCCATACCTTTTTCATCATTCAAATGCCTATTATAGGTACATAATATAATCCTCATTATTTTTACAAAAGATAGTCAAATCATCCATGTATATGATAATACACTTACCTAAAAGACCTTGGAAAGCATGATCCATATCCCTTTGAAAAGTGCCTCCTACATTTATAAGTTGAAATGGAATTTTTTTGTAGGAAAAGGGGCCCTACTTAGTAGTAAATGTAGTTTTCATCCTATCTTCTTATTTCACTAGCACCTAGTTATACCTTGAAAATTCATCAAGAAAAGACATCATGGTAAAACCAAAGACAATTTGGATTACTTGGTCAAGAGAAGGTAAGGGGTAATTATCTTTCTTAGATGCTCTATTCAGATTTCTAAAATCAATGCACAATTTGATTTCACCATTTTTATTCTTGAATGGTACTAGGTTAGCTACCCAAGTGGAGTGTCTAATGGGAAAAAAAATATTAGCATCTAAGAGCTTCTTGACCTCTTTGTATATAAGTGGTTCTAAGATAGGGTTTAATAGCCTCTACTTTTGTCTGAAAGGTTTGCATTTTTCCTTTAAAGGTATGGTATGTGTTATGAACCTTGGATAAAATATCTTTAAGTCATCATATGCACATGCTATGACATATTTATATTTGGTCATCAATTCTTTGGCTCTTTTGGACTCAATGCTTATATAGGGTGTACCAATATTAACCACCTAAGGTTGACCTTAAAGCCCAAAATCAATTACATTATAATCCTTTCCACTTACTTTGGGAATCTTTATAATCTCAGCTCATTTGTCAAGGCCAAATAGTCTCTCAAAATCTATCATCCCTTTGGGGATCTTATTATCACTCAATTGAATTACATTGTCATCAATTCTACCTTCAACTTTGTCCTCATCAAGGGTATTTTCTCTTGCTTCATCAATAATGTGACCTTCAAAAACTCCTGAGATAGTCATGAAGTTTATGATCTATTGATCATCACTAAATACTTGTAAATGGTTAATAATATTTGTCATTGAGGGACATGGGATTAATTCAATTTTAAGGTTTTGTAACTTGTAACTTTTATCAAGCATGAGGTTGGTTGTGGTTGAAGAAAGTTCATCAATAGCTTTATTTTCTTCCTTAGGGATTGAAATAATGTTGAAAGCATGAAAACATTCAATTAAATCCCACACTCTAAATTTATACTTCTTAACATAGGATATGTTGCATTTATATTTACTCTTTACCTAATTAAATACTAGTTTATAGTCACCAAAAACTAACAACTCCTTCACACCATGTATGATTAAAAATTATAATCCAAGAATAAGTGATTCATACTCAACCAAATTATTGGTATATGAGAACTAAAGTTTGTAAGAGGCTTTCCATTATCAACCCACCTATCATCATTCATGTGAAGGTGATGATATTACACTTTTTCCTTTTGTATAACATCTAACTTGGTAGGTCGTGAACTAATCATATGTGATTCATTGCTTCTTCCACTTACCAATTCATAAAATTTACTCATAATAGAGACATTTATAGGATTCAAAGAGACACTAACCATTAAAATTTCAAACAATTCCAAGATCTTGATGTCTTCAAGATTCCTACTCTTGATCCTTTACCTAGTGTTCTATTCCATGAATCATAGTTTTTAAACTTTCCTATCAACTCAACTAGAGGTTACAATGGGCATCCTTAGCTCATTGGTAATATTACTCCCAACCTTTTAGACTTTGATGATGATGAGCCTGATGAGATTAACTTAAAGATCAAAACTTTTGATCTATCACCTCATCTCATCTCATAGCTTCCTACTTCTTGATAGCCTCATTCTCACAAGCTTACTTATGATGAAATTCCCTTAGTATTAACCAATATTGGGCACTCTATTCACCAATATTCCTTTGATGACAAGGTCATTCTAACATGTTCATCAATCTTCATACTTCAAATTATGATGATGGCTATTATTTAGATGATCCTTTTTTAGGCAGCCTTATCCAAGCCCATGATGCCAAGATTATATATTACCGCTCTTCTTTACTTGATTATTTTCATAAATCTCATCATTTTTTTGGTTTTATAGTACCTATTTCTTGAATTTTACCTACTTATCATAGGTTAGAGATTAAATCAATACCTTCAATTTTTAGGAGCCACTAAGGACCATGCTCTTATATTATGCTATGATTAAACTTATCAATTTTCCACACCTAGGGTAGTCTTCCTTAGACCTTATATAAATCCCACCCCTCCTTCAATAAGAATAGATATAGTTAATCTTGTTCCTTTTTCCACTCTAGTTAAACCTATTACTGAGCCTCTTCTTACTTCTCATCCTACTGCTCTTCCTATTGATCTTAGTTCTAGTCCTTCCCCATCATCACCCTCCATTGATGATGGTTTGATTTTACTTCCTAAGATTTCTCCTTTTCCCACTAAATAGGCCTATGAGTCCTCTTCAGTTGCTTCCACTCCTATTTCATATATTTTAGTGAGTGATCCTAAAACCACTCATAATCATATATGTTACTTCCATGGGATAGATAATCACTCTTCCACCCATTTTCATAACATAGGATAATACCTTGATACATTACATCCTTCTTCCCCATTATTAGATAAAGTCATACCTCCCCTAAAGTTACTTCCTAAATATTTACCTAAGCATGATGAGGTATATTTTATATGGAAACTATGTGGCACACATCACACTGATCATTGATTAATTCCTCAACAACATCTTAAGGATCACCTTGTATCCATTCATAGACTTTCTACCATTCTACCCATAGGTCATTCCCATAAGAAGGTTAATCCTTCTTCTCTCATGGATCCACCTCTAGTGGTTCTATCACCTCCTATGGTCCCATCACCACCTTTTGTGCCTCCACTTATGATTCCTTCACCTGTGGACCTTCCCTCACCTATGGGCCCTTCTCTACTCATGAATCCTTCACCCATAGATCCTTTTCCACCTTCAATTCCTTATTTTCCTGTATATCCTATTTACACACATTCTCCTAACCAGTGTTTTCCTAACTTCCCTCCTTATCATGATTCTTTAAGCATTCCTCATCTTTCAATTGAGGAGATCAAAAAATAAGTATTTTCCCAATATTCACTAAAGATTGAATAAACCTTAGTATTAGTTTGATTACAGCTTCATAGAGACTTATTTGATGTATTGGATAATGTGTATGTATAGATTAACCAGTATTTATAAGAATATGCATTGTACATTCTCATTTATATTTGGATTGTACATGTGATCCAATCTTATTTCTGTTTTGATTATATCATTTGATACTGTGTCAAATAATTTTTTATCTTATGTCATGTTTCTCCTTCTTATTGTATTATAGTTAGTTTACATTATCATTTTACATTTCACATATACTTGTCTTTTCCTTATCATTGCTTTCTTTTCCTTTAGAGTTTTTTTATCAAAAATCTTTTCTTGTATCATCATTATTGTTTGCTTTCCTATCTTTATTTCTCATAGATAGTTTTTATGGTGACTTGGTTATATTTACCATGTTCCCTTTGGTTACTATCTCCTATTACCATGTGGTCAGATCATAATCAATCTTTCTCATTACTATTTCCTTTAAATGGTCCTCTTTTGGATCTCTTTTTTCCTTTCTTCCTTTTTCCACAAACTAAGCACATACATGGTTGAGATTTGAGATCAAATGCTTAGTTCATTCTCAAGCATAAGTTTTCTATTTAGTCTTTTGTCTTGGGATACTTAGCTTCTTTTAGCCTTAGCCTATAACTCATTCATGTGTATCACTATCTCTCTCATGATTGGTCATTATAAATCCATATGGAGGAGGAATCTTAAAAACTCCTTAAAAATAAATTTAAAAGCCAAATAATTTAAATAAAAGGCAATGATATTAAAAGGAAAAAAACATTGAATATTCTTAAAATTATAACCACACTAAAAATTATGATTCAAATCACATCTCTTTCTTCTATTCAAAGCTCAAACTCCATATTTATCCTCATGATAGAGACGAGGTCCCTTGGGGTGTGGTAGCCTAGTAGATTAGAATAGGAGAATAAAAAAAACTTTTAGTGCTACCTACTTTCTCATGCAAGTACCCAATCTTCATAGTATACCAATGACTCTATAAGGGGTCATGAGGAGTAAGGAATATATTGTGTGAAGCTAGGTCCATTTTACATTTTCATATACCAATCTACTATAATTATTTGATCTTAGTGCACACCTATTTGCCTAAAAATCTTTGTGTCTATAGGAAGTGGTTTTACTTTGTACATAGCCAACCACTAGTCACTTAGTGTCTTCTCATGTCCTTAGTATTCCTATTGCCTCCTAAGGTCTTCTCATAAAATTCCTAAGTCTTAATTATTACACTCCCTTTTTCATTCTTTTTCTTTCATATTCCCTCTTTGGAAATTTTGTTTTGCTTACTGATCACTCCCATTGGGATTTCATTTGTGAGTTGCTTTGTAAGACTGTAGATAGGACCCAACCATCCTAAAAAATTACCATCTTTTCCATCCTATTACCCACATCCTTGATTTACCATTCCTTATCATTATGCTTACCAATCTTGATTTGGAACCCCTTGGGTTTTTATTTTGTGATATTTAATAGATAGGACCTGACCTTCCTCAAAAAAAATTCCAATAAACAAGTCACCATCCAAACTTACATATGTCAAATATGAGATAAGATTAGATTGATTATGAGGTTACATGTCATTGACATACTTCCCATCTTGATATTTATTATGTTTTATTCTTACTTCATTTTTATTTTGTCTTTTATTTTCCTTATTTTTTGAGTGCATGTAAGATTAAAACCATTTATTGAATTTCTCATACTTCCCTTCTTGAATTAGTATGATAAATTTAAGACCAAATTTTTGCAAATTTTATTTTTATTTTATACTTCCCATTGTGAAATAATATAATTGATTGAATTAATTTTGATTTATTTTTAATACCATTTATTCCCTTTTACATACCTTGCATTTTATGACATTGTTCGTCATACTTCCCAATGTGATATTTAGTATTATTTTACTTGTTTTAATTTGGTGAAAAAATATTTTACATTGGATTAAAAACAAATCCCCTTTTACTATATTGTTTTCCATTTTATTGGAATTTTATACTTAGTCATATTTTTTAATTACACATTTCCCAACTTGAACTAGTGTGTAGTACATTTTTTTGATTGATTATATTTTTCCAAGTCTATTTTTTCCTATTTAATTTTAACCATGCATGTGTACTCCATAATTATAGAAAAAAAATTGCACCACATATATTTTCTACAGCATATACAACAAAGCTAAATATATGTAATAGAAATAAATATATCCAAAATATCCATAGGCTCAACCATAATGAACAAACACAACAACCATAAGTAAAACATACACAACCAACAAAAATAAGCCAAAATGCTACATCATATATATATATATATATATATATATATATATATATATATATATATATATATATATATATATATATATATATATATATATATATATATATATATATATATATATATATATACACCATAAGTTTGGTATAACATATACAACCACATATAAAGCCTTAACACTAGGGTTGAGCTCCACCCTATCTATCTCGTGGCCTAGCCACACTTCCTACTGAGGCCTTAATTTGACTCCTCCAAATGTTATGATGTAACAAGGTAGTACAATATCTCACTATCCTTGTAAGCATGTTATCTACACATGTGCCTACACCAACTCAACCTGGGTCATTGTATGTGCATATGTCAACTAAGTCTACATCATTATATATGCCTACGTCATCTATGACATTATTGCTAGATCCACATCTCTCTCATCTACAAAGGCCTACCATTCTTATCTCTCACCTACACCCATATCTACTAATGGTTTTACCCTCTCTCTTTGTACCTATATGTGTCTCACTATCTCACCAACTAATCTAAACTAGCTCACCTAAGCTGGGGTAGATAGTACATTTAGATCCTCTAGTTTCATGGGGTCATATGGTTACAGAGTCTCATATAGGCTATCAAGGAGGGATCCCCTCACTAGGGACCCAAATCTCTCCTCCTCATCCTTAGGTACACCTACAAGACCACACTAGATGGATATTAGATCACTATCATATTTCATAATATATATCTATATCTCTCTAATACCAAAAAAACTTAAGAAATAATTTAACTATCTTCATACCTATTTATGTATCATCTCATATGATATCATCATCAGCATAATATCCTATCATAGTCTACCCATCTTCATAACCTCTTAGTACCTCCATGATTAGTAACCTCCTCAACTTAAACCTAGCTATCATGACTCATGTCCATCTCAACCTCCATCTAAATGGTATCTATATCATCTCCTCTAGTTCATTTATGGGATCATTTGGGATGTCTATAGTCTCCACTCTCTCCTATCTTTGTCGCTAAGTCCTTGATGGCCATTACTTGCTTCACAACACAACTAGTAGTGATGCATCTGGTATCTTTCCCTCTTCCACCTCCTCCTCTACCACTCATAATGCCTGACCAATCCATGGTCACTCTTGTCATGGCCTTAGTCTTAGCCTCACTTTCAATGGTTTGAGTCTCCTCTTCCCTCATGGATCCCTCACATGTTAAGCCCACTAGTTGGGCATCAGTATTAGTGTCACTAAATGAGGTAGGTCCATTTACCCTAACATTAGTGCCACCATATGTGGTTCTCTCCACCACTTATATTGTCTAATCACCTCTCTCCTCTCTAGTGCTAGTGAAATTGTGTGACAACTCACCCATGTGACTATTATGTGCCCATACATTTACCAAATGATGTCTGCACATCTCACTAATTATAGTGTTGGCACATGGGTCATAAACTACACTACCTGATCCTCCCTCTATATCTATACTCAAGGTGACCCATCATCAACCACATGGGGAAATTTAACTAGTTGATACATGAGAAATATCTCATATATCCATCTTGTCAATAATATGATTGGTCCCATAGTCTTATCCCCTATAACTATTATCTCGAATATATCATGAACAAGTTAGACCTAGATGATAGAACCTAGATCATATAATACTCCCTCCTCTAGCATCATCCTACTCAAGGCTACCATGAATAGTGGTACCTTACCATCTAAATTTTGATAGAGCACTCATTATGTAATAAGGCCTATCATTTCCTTTAGGAGGTCCAATATCTTTGATATATACACATCATCCATATTAACTCTCCATCTTCTTAATATCATTTATGAGCTTATAGCCCACATAGCTAAGACTCTCATCTCCTCTAAGCTATTTGGTATATTTTTGGTCATCGATGCTCCTATTATGGGTAGCCCAAATATGGAATGGACATCTTCTAGTGTGATATCCACCTCTATCACATCCTCATCCACCTCCCATCTAAAGGTGTTATTCAACCATTCCCAGCATCCCAAGAACATGACTATTAGGTTAGTGCTAAGGGGGATGTTGCACATCTTAGCTATACCTCTTAGACCTATGGCTAATAGTCTAGCTTGATATCCATCTATCAATCTATCTATAAAATATAGAAACCAAGACATGCCCACCAATCTCTAGAATCTTGGTCAGTTTTGTAACCAAGAAACAATAAAGGATGTATTAGTTCTTCTATGTCATGTATAATCATAGTACATTATTTACACATTATTTTTATAATTTTAATTAAAAACAAGCCTAGTTGTTATTAACTTTTTTATTTTATCCTATTTTTAGCTTTTTTGGTCCTTCTTTCCCTCTTTTAGTCATTTCAAGCCATTCTAGCCCTCTTTAAACTTTTTTCATGTTTTTTTATGCGTATTATAGTTCTTTGGTTAAACTAGTTTGACCAAAATTTACCTATTTTGTCATATTTGACTTCAAATTCCAAGTCAACCCTCTTATTTTCCCCTTTTTGGTATCAATTTTTCATTTTTGCCCTTATAGATTAGTTTCTCATTCCATTCTAGCTTTTTAGCATGTAGATTACACTAGGTTGACCCATAATTATTGGGTCAACCATATGGATTTTGTTGTACTTCATCCTACTAGGTTGACCTAGTTGACCTAGTGCATTATGTGTGCTGACCTAGTACATTTTTCCCAAAATGTACATTTTACTCACATTCTTCCTAAACCCTTCCAACCCATTTACCATCTTCCTATTTTCTACCCTTAGAATCTAATTTTTCTCAATTTTGACATATATAAATGCTTAAAAAAAATTATCAAAAATTCACTTAATTTAATACAAATTTCAAAAATTGGTTTGAAATCCATAGTTGCATACCTGTAGTGCACCTACTACCACCTCTAGGTGTCCTCATTGTTCATCATATCATTCCCTCACCATCTTAGCCTTGTTTGTTCTTGGAGCTCTCTTTTCTCTTTTTCACAATTCAAAATGCCAAATGAATTATCTTTTTCCCTATTTAATAATACTTTTTATCAACTCAATTCTTTCATTTATTTTTAGGTGGATTCCTTGTTTTACCTCTATATTTATTTTTGCTCCTCCATTTTACAAACTATTAAATACATTATAATCATGATGACATAGATATTATTTTCCACTATCATATGTCTATCTTCCAAGTTTTTTGAATTTTGGCTATTTTTTGGACTAACTTCTATAGGTTTGCCTAGTGTACTCTATATTGGACACCTTCATTTTTCATAGTCTACTTCTTTATCTATGACACTAAGGTAAGTTAAAGGTATGTGTTTTTCAATACATTTCTTTCATTTATCTTATTTTATGATTACTACACCATACTTAACATCAACCTTGTGTGTTATCTTGTTTTCTTTTTAAGCACAATCCCATGTTGCACTTACATGGCATGTGATGAGTTTTGAATGCGGCATATGTATACACATACTATTATTAAATTGTATTGATTAATGGCACTTTGTATCTTATAAGAACCTATTAAATCTTAATATCTCAAAGTGTATGCCTTAAGGGGTACACCTTGAAAGGGGTAGGTAAAATATCAGTGCTTCATAAGATTGTCATTATTTTTTCAACTTGTCATCCATACTCTAGCCTCCTTATAACATTGAACTCAAGATTATTATCTTTATTTATACCTATTCCTATCACTTTCTATGTTTTATACTTAATTTTTTACCTCAGTACTCTTTTGACCTTTCAGTTGTGCTAGGTTAACTAGGTCAACCTAGCATATTTTAGTGACTTGTCTCTCTTTTGGTTTGTTGGCCTCCTGGCCAACATAGTACAAACCTAGAGAGTTAACCTTAAAAATGTGCTAGGTCCACCAGGTTGACCTAGCACAATCAACATTCCCAAAATATTTTAGGTTAAGATAATACTATATATACAAGGTCATTTACAACTATTTCATAAGAGTGAATAATTAAGAAAAGAAGTGAGAATGAATATCTACTTATTGACCATTCTACTTGGGGAATAAAGCTTTAGGGTTCAATACTTTTTTTGGAGCTCTGATCCCATCTTATAGATAAGTCTTTTTAATGTTTGGATAGGTAGTGTATCCTAGACCTGATTTATCTTAGTTGTCCTTACATACCATGACAATCTCTTACAAGGCACCTTGGCCAAGGGGGAGATTGATTCTCGATGGGTTCATCTTCAAAGATAAGTATTCCTAACTTTATTCCTCCTTTATAAGAGTAGATAGATAGAGTATTTGTATTCTTCTCTTCCATGTATTATGATTTTGTATACATTGACATGAGTATATGTCTTCTATACATGTTTAGTTTAGTTGTTTATTTATTTTGTTTCTAACCCCCACTTTATGCCACAAGCCTTGGTGCACACTAGATTAGATTTCATTTTCTTTCTTTTAGATTCATGAAATATTAAATCATATGATGCTTTTAGGGTTTTTATGTGATTTTGTAAGACTATAGGCTTTAGAACCCTATCTCACATCATGTGTTGTGACAAGTTATCCCGTAATTGAGTCTAGCAGATCCTCATATTAGTCATGATCTTGCTTAATAATTATATGGACCCAATTGGAAGTGTAGGTGTGTTATATCCCATATAATCTAGTATTTATTTATGGACATGATGCATTTTTTATTACATACATAATTCATTATCCCATTCATTGATTTCACCCAATCTTTCAATGACCAATGGTAATAAGATACTAATTTTGGGTACAACCAAGCTCTCATGGAGAAAAATGAAGAGGTACCTATGATTACCAAGCCAAAATAGCCTCACAAGGTCAAAACCTTTATCAAGGACTAGGATAATTGGGTTGTATAATGGTGAACTATGAGAAAGAAGAGTGTTATGTAGTCAACCAACATGTTAGTTATAGTCAAGATTATATCTTAGTGGCATCAAATAGAAGATTCAAAAGAAGGAACATGGGTGGTAATCATGAACCAAGTAAGGAATCTCCTACCATTACTCCTTCAATATCCAAGCTAGTTGGACTTGTTATTGTTCTAAAGGTCCCAATATCTCTAAGGGGTAAGAATTAGGTAAATGTCTTAGTACATCAAAACTCATAAGTTCAAGGTGCATTTGTGGTTATTAAAGCATAATGAAAGGTTTGTGGTTCACCCATAAACATTTTAGAATAAATGAAAAGGTCAAATGTGAGTGTGTTAATGATAGACATGCTCTCCATGCCTATTTAGGTAGACATCTTTCAAGAAGGACTATCAAAGATCAATGTTATAGATAAATCACCGAGCTAGGATAATGTAGTACTTACCAATATAGACAAAGGACCAAATAAAGGAAAACTAGGTAAAGTGGTCAAACATTTTCCCTTCTACATTTCAATGATCATTACCAATTCTATACTACATAATTGCTTAGTTGATAGTAGGGCTAGTACCCTAGTAATGACAAAGTCCATAGCTAATTAGCTTGGTCTCAAATATGAGACCTAGTCAAAAGGAATGATGTAACTTGATGGTTCTTCTACCAAACCATATATCATACTCAGAGACCTCAATATGACCTTACATGCTTGTCCTAGTGTCTCAGTGGCTCAATATGTATTGATCCTTGATGTGCCTCCTCACTTTGCGCTATGCCTATCTAGAGAGTTCATAGCAAAGATATAAGGTTATATTATAGTAGATTGGTCATATATGGAATTGAGAAAAATATATGGGACCAAAGTGTCAATCAAATATGAGCCCATTGCACATTTCCACATAGAGGAGTATGGACTAGATAATATCAACATCAATTACACCATCATTTATGAGGATTAATTTTTAATGGGGTAATAGCTAAACACTCATACAAAAGAGATACCAAACATGTTTTTAGATGAACTATGGAATGATAACTAGTTGGTGGAACCCTTATAAGGAATTAAAGAAAGGAACTTGGGTGTCTAATATTTACATGAAGAAATCCAATCCTGCCATCCCTCATGAGGCCTCAAAAATATCCTAGTGGTTTATAGAGAATATTATTTGATGGGTCAAGGAGTAAACATGGAGTGGGTGAAGGTGATATACTAGTTTCCTCTACAAGTGCTAAATATTTATCTTCATATAGGTTCCAATTCAACTACTCTTATAATGTATCAAAATATGAAGGTCTCATCCATGGCCTTTAATGGGCTAGTAAGAGAGGGATTAAGTAATTTCAAGTATATGGGGATAGTGAATTTGTTATGCACCAAGTTAGAGGCCAAAATGTCACTAAGAACCCATTAATGAACTCTTAAAAGCATAGAGTTTGAGACCCAATTGAGGACTTTGAGGTCTTCAACATCTAATCAGTGTTAAGGGGCCAAAATCAACACATTGATAGACTAGCAGTTATGGGGGTTCATTTTGATATCCCTAACGAATTGAAAAGGACCAAGATGAAACCACATGTCAAAGTGGTAATGATACTATCAGTAATAGATAATGAATATCATTGGCAAGTCTTTGAAAGCAATAAATAGACCACATGTTTCTTATAGTAAGAAGTATAGTTCTCCTCATTCAACCAAGGAAAAATATAGCAATAATATGGGGAACAAATTATTTAATTGAGGTCTAATAAGATTCTTAAAGGGTTAGTCACCCTAAAAGTTATCTTTCATGAAGAGGACCATATGATGAAGGATAAAATAGTGATGTTAACTAATAAAGAGAACTATAAGAGAGTTCTTATCCTTGAAGACAAGATCCTCAATATTGGAAAGGTAAGCACTAAAGTTGAAAGGCATGCTTTCATAGAGATTTGTAAGGAATATGTAGGCATCTTTTCTTGGTAATATAGTGACCTAAGGGGATTTGATCCTAAATTTTCTCAACACACTTTAGAACTAGAGGCTAATGCCAATCTTATCGAGTAGAAGTAGAGGACCATAAACCCCAATATTAAAGAGATCATGAGGAAGGAACTGATCAATTTTATTGAGTCCAAGATCATTTTTTCAACTAATCACTCCTCATGGGTATCTAATATAGTACCTATCAAGAAGAAGAATGGGGAAATTAGGTTGTGTGTTGATTTCAAGGATCTGAATATCTCTTTGAAGGATCACTAACCCTTGCCATACATGGAGGAATTCCTTTAAATAGTTTTTTATTTCAGAGCACTTCTCTCTCTTAGATGGGTATTCAGGTTATAACCAAGTGCTAGTGAGAGAGGAAGACCAGTATAAGACTACCTTCACCACCAAGTGGGCACATTTGCTTACCATAAGATGCCTTTTAGATTATCTAATGTTGGGGAAACCTTTCAAAGATAGATGGACATATCCTTCCAAGGTCTGCTAAATTAAATGATACTAGTCTACTTGGATGGCATCATAATCCTTTATAAGAAGGCTAGTGAGCATATGGACCATCTTAAATTAATATTTTAGATATGTCGAGAGTATATGATCTCTTTAAATCCCAAGAAATGTGTGTTCTCTATACATTAAGGTAAGTTATTGGGTCAGTTTTTTTAAAAATAATGATTATCCATTGACCCTGATAGAGTAAGTGTTATCTTAGCCTTATCCTTACTAATGCACAAGAACGGGTTATAAAGCTTCCATGGGAAGATTAACTTTATGATGAGTTTCATACCTAGTTTTACAAACTTGGTCAAACCTATCACCACCATATTGAACAAGATTCATGTGTTTACTTTTTCAGATGAAGGTAAGGTAGGCTTTGATGCCATCAAGTATGCCATTACCCAAGCACCGTCACTCTTAAATCTTGACTTCTCTAAGGACTTCATCTTATACACCTTTGCAAATATGGATAATATATTAGCTCTACTAATGTAGAATAATGGTGAGGGAATGGATCAACCAATTGCAATTTTTAGTAAATGGATTATACATGGGTTAGAAAATTCTATAAGTATCCTTTCTTTATTAGAAAGTAGAAGTTAGTATCCCTTCCACTCAATCCAATTTAGGTAGAGAAACCTTTCATACAATAGGGTTTTTATTTCATAGGTATGATCGATCCACCATCAAGTGTAGGGCATTAATGGGTGATCACTATTACTAACTACTTCACCAAGTGGGTGGAAGCCATTGCTTTGAAGGAGTCTAATGAGGGTGCAGTTCTAGATTTTTATGATAGCATTATGACTAGGTTTTTTGTCCTAGCCACTATAATTTTAGACAATGCCTTAGCATTCCATATCATGAAGATATGTGAATGGGTTCATAAACTAGGCATCTACCTTAGCATCTCTTCTAACTATTATACTCAAGGAAATGGATAGGTAGAGTCCATAAATAAGAATTTACTAAGGATCATTAGTAGCACCATGGAAGAGAATAAAATAATATTACACACCAAGCTAAGGACAACCTTATGGGGGAAAAAAGTGACCACTAAAGCTACCATTATCAATTATCCATATGTCCTTATGTATGTAAGGGAAGCCAAATTATCTATCTCTCTTGAGTTTCTTGTATTAGAATTAACCCATAAACTTGAGTTGATGGAGGATGAGCCCATGAATGTGAGGATGATAGAGTTCATGGAGCTTGAAGAAACTAAGGACCTTGATATGAAGGATTTGGGTTCACATCAAGCTCAGGTCAAAAAAGATTTTGACAAGAAAGCTGTAGTAAAGAGCTTCAAGGAAGGGGACTTAGTCCTCAAATGGGATTAAAATAGGCAAAATAAAGACACCATACCAAGTTTGATAGCTTTTGGAGTGGTCCTTATTGATATATGGATGAAGGGAACATAATGATTTTCATCTATCCCAACTAGATGGTGAGGTATTACCCATCCTAGTTAATGGCATTTATTTGAAGCCTTGTTATTAGAAGCATTGCATCCATTGTATCATAGTGTACACATAAGATTAGCTTTTATGATTTCCTCTAAGTGCCTTATGCACTTTCCTTTTCTATTATGTGTTTCCTTCTTAGAATTTCCTTGCGCACTTTATTATTCTATTTACTTTTGTTCTTGTTGATTCAAGAGAATTTATAGGTAGGGATAGCTTTAGACTATCTTCATGATCAATTAAATGAAGACTTGGGACTATATATACCCAATGGATCTGTTTAAGGCCACTAGTCCTACATAATAGACATGTAACTCCAAGATGTCACCATAAATGTTGGCCAATTTTGGCCCACACATAGAACTTGACATTATAGTAAATATTTTATGGGTTTTGGTGTGAAGCAAGAAGTTGAGTAGATTTTATGTTAAACAAAGGGTCCAATAGTAGGAGAAAAGATCTCATGCAACATGTAAATATTTTGAAACACTTTAAGCTAACTTAAAGTGTAGTTTTTATAAATTCAAGAAAGTAGGTATCCATGGTGGTCCTAACATTTAGGAACATGAATCATGTTTTACACAAGACTGAAGAGTTAATTTGAGCCTTGGAGATTCACGCAAAAGGTCAAGCATAATTCTAAATGGACCAAACTATAATTAAGACATCATGAAAAAATGGGGTAGATCAGTTTACTTATTTATTTTATAATTCCACTCAAAAATCATCATGATCTAAAATATAATAGTGCCATGGAGTTCTTCATGCCAAGAACATACTTTACATGTTTCATGTCTACATAATATTTCTATCTCAAGATCTAAGTGTTTAAAGATAGACCTATAATATATGATGTCTATGTGAGTGTCAATATTTAGCTCTGGGAAATTACCAAAAAAATACCTTAAAAGGTTTAAAGATGATCAAGACCTAGTGGTCTACGTAGGATCACATACTAACATGTAAGATCCAATGGTTCACACTAGAATCAAAGAAGTCAAAATATATTTAGGTTAAAATCCCTTAATATACTATAGGTTGGGCAAGATATAATGATGAGGGTTCATTGAGCATAGATCTAATGACATGAGGCAACTAACAAGAAGGTGGGTCTGATCTAAATCAATGATTAGCATTTAATTATGTCAATGATTTGATGGTGTGTGGGAACTCATATGAATGTGGGACCAAGTATATCAAAGGCTCACATTACTTTATATATTATGATCCAATGATGCATGTTAAATTTTAGAAAGTCAATGGATATAGATCAATAGCTTGCATTACTTCATATATCTTTATCCAACATTGTTAGCAAGGTTAGCAAGGTCAATGTATCTCAAGGATAAGTGAGATATTTCCAAGTGTCATTAGCTTGTTAGGATCTAAATAAAATCAATGTTACACATTCATCTCATAGAAATCAAATCAATGAGTGAGTTTAAAAGTTTAAAGACTAAGGGGATTTTGATGGGAGGTCAAACATGTGACCAGGGTCAAACTAGGGCAAGCATGTCTTATAAGAATCAAAATTACACCATTAAATCTAAATAAAACAAACTTAAAGTGACATGTTTATATATTAAAGATGATTAAAGATAAAATTGGGCACCATTGAAACTAAATATGGATGTTTGGTTTGAAGGTTTGTGGAATATAGGGTTCATTCTCTAACTATGCTTGCCATTATTTAAAGAAGGATTCCTATATTTAATGAGATCTTAGTTTATATAGATACTCAAAGGAAAATATAGGTATTATATACCTAATATATATCAAGAGAAAACCTATGTAGTCTATATGTATACATTGATATATGTGTCTATAGGAAAACCAATAAAGGAGATTGGTTTTCTATCTATATAAAAGATCTAGTCTAGATTTGAACAAGGGTAGATATTTATGTTTATGAAGAGGATACTCATCCTTGGGCATGGTATTATTTTTGATAAATATCCACTTAAAATTCACAAATCCATGATTCTATCAAACCTATGAGCATGGAATTTTTTTCTTTAGTGGGAGATGGTGTGAAGGATCAAAGAAAAGGATCTCGTGATTGGGACTTATAACTAAGTGCATTCAATGCATCCTTAGAACCTTTGGGGACTTTGAAACTTGGTAATGCATTAGTAGTGTCCTAATTGATAAAAAATGTGGTAATTAAAGATCAATTAATGATTTGGGGTAGTGTTTTCCCTCTCTAATGACACGCTCCCACTTTCTTTCTCTCTCTCCCTTCTCTTATATGTCCTAGACTCATTCCCATTATGGTGGTTATCAGATCATAGAATTTTTCATTATTTCCTAGGTTAAGGGTACTAATTGAGACTCTTTAAAAAGTGTTCTCATTTGGTAAGGTTAAACCTTATCAAAATATTGTAATAACTAACTTTTTAAGTAATATGATAAACTCTTTATCTACCTCTTGTCTTCAATCAGTGCTTAGAATGTTTGTGTATGGTGAATTTTTGAAGGAGAGTCTTCCTTGTTTACTATTCTTCTACTTGCCTATTTGAAGGTGTTTTCAAGTTAACCCTTAGTTCTATATTAGTGTTCTATTTAGAACCTCTTCTATGAAATATTTATCAAATTAGTGAGAAGGTGAGGTTGTGTGAGCTATAGTTGTCTTATGTTGATCTAGTGTGGGTTCAAGCTTGTATGAGTGTCTATTTTAACTTTGGTGAATCACCTTTTATACTTATTATCATACTTTAAACCCTTTATAACCCTTTTATTATAAATTTTCATTATTTTAGGTGAGAATCAAGAGGAATCAAGCCTTTTTCAAAGGTTTAACCCCATTATAGGTGACCCATAGCCTGGGGTTATTCCTATTGCATAGCTCAATTGGAGGGAGCCTAAAGAAATATCTCCAAGGGTTAAGGTTTATCCTACAATAGGAACCATTTATATATTTTCCCTACATGGTTAGGACATTCTCAATTTATTATCTAGTTGTCTTACCATATCATGGGATGGTGGGAAAATAGGCCAATGAGGGAGAATATCTTGAGATATATTGTGATTCAAGATAGGGATAAATATCTCAAGGTAGAGAAGCAAATTATTAAGAGGGTTAAATATTATTTCAAGTTGCCTTTCTTAAGAAACATCCTTGTACACCCAATAGTATATAGGGGTATGCGAGAGGCTAATATAATTAGAATTGGGAGACTAGAATGGAATCCATTAACACTAGGAGTCCACATTATGAGGGTTGATATAATGGGGGGATATTAGGGAGGACCAAAATGGTATCCCACCATAGGAGATATAGTTAAAATACCTATGGCCATTCTAATGGAATTTATAGTGGTAAGACAACAATAATAGGTACCATAACCACTAGCACCACCCTAGAAATATCCTCTTTAGTAGTAGGTGGTGGGTGGATAATGACCATAGGTGAGAGAGAATGAGGATGAGGAGAGGAGGGGGATATCTTATAGGATGAATATGATGTTAGGTAAGATGATGAATTAGATATAAACTAGAATGAAGATGATCCAAGTAAGATAGTTTATTAGTTCATTTTAACTCTTTTATGATGATGACTGAGATCTAAACTAGAATGAAGATGACCCAAGCAAAATAGTTTATTATTTAATTTTATATCTTTATGTATTTTTATTTTTAATATTATTACTTGGTTATTTTACTGATTTTTATTTATATGATAGAGGATATGATGCCTATTATTTATATTATATTTTTAGAGCATATGATTTTGGGAATTAATTTAGATGGGGCTTACTATGAATTCAAAATAACCCTTTCATAAATTTTAATTTTGTAATTTTTTCATTATTTGGTGGGATGATAAGATTGGTGGATTCAAATAAGAGAATGTTACACTATTGTTTAATTAAAGTGATGTTATCTAAGGAGCACAAATATTTAATATAGGTACAAGGAACATTATGAATACAAGGCTAAATTATTTTTCATGAGGAATA
>JARHVA010007205.1:172500-297500 GCA_037957365.1 Torreya grandis | reverse complement strand
CCTTGTAAGGTGGTTACTCCATCCATTAATGAGATTTGGTGGTCTTGATGGATGAAATTCTATTTAATCTCACACCAATGGCTCATTTTAGTTGTTGGATAACCATGTAAGACCTTGTTAAAGAGGGAGGTTTAGAGAAGGTGGGATCATCTAAGCTCTTTGTAAATACGAATGATTTTATCAAATAGTGGAGTATAGGTAGTCTCCAAACTTAGTTGTAATTTCTCTTGTTATAATATTTGTAATATTAGAATCAAAGTAAATGAATGATTTAAAACAATTGTTGGAAGTGTTTTTTAATTTATTAAATATGTGTGTTAATTACAATAATTATTTTAATTTCATATATCCTCCCAAATCCACTTTTAAAAGGGTGAAAATGATATTTTAAAGTATACACATAATATTTTACATCTTTATCACTTAATGCTTATTTCTCTTATAATGACTCATTTAAAATTAATTTTCCTGAGTACATGCCGTAAAAGGTGCACTTAGAAAGAGGTGGGTAAGCTTGTGGTGTTTTGAGAGAGATGGTTCTATCTATGTCATGATCACATAATTCCTACTATCAGTCGAAATTATTTATATATTTATCCATTTACCTCCTATGATGTCTCCTTTAAATCTTGAAACACTAAAATATGACTAAGTCTGACTCTAGTAAGACCCTCTAAAACTATAACTCCTATAGGTATAAAACCAATATCAAACATCTTGAAATTATATATATATATATATATATATATATTAGTACATGCCTTAAAGGGTGCACTGAGAAAGAGGTGGGTAAGCTTGTGGTGTTTTGAGAGAGATGGTTCTATCTATGTCATGATCACATAATTCCTACTATCAGTCCAAATTATTTATATATTTATCCATTTACCTCCTATGATGTCTCCTTTAAATCTTGAAACACTAAAATATGGCTAAGTCTGACTCTAGTAAGACCTCTAAAACTATAACTCTTATAGGTATAAAACCAATATCAAACATCTTGAAATTATATATATATATATATATATATATATATAACTTAAATTATAAGTTGAAATTGAAGTAATTAGTTTATTATTTGAAATATATGTTGCCTAATTCAACACATTTTCCATATTATCTTACACCATCAGCCATGTTGATACCATCTTACTAAAGCATCATCATGGATGATACCATTTCTATATTGCATCAACAAAGCCAATACAGTCCAATGGTATCATCTAGACTGATATTGTTTTGTGTTAACTGACATCCCATTGAATTGTATCATTTTGATCGATGTTATTAGATAAGAGTTTAAGGTTGGTTTTAGGTATTGTAAAACATTATATACAAGTAATATTATATTCCAATCAAGTCATATGCACTCTATTCATTTTGATTTCACTCTTGCTTCTATCCTAAGTCACATTTTGAGGATTTATAAGTAGAATCTTATCTTGGAGGAAAATTATCTTGTGAAAGTCTTGGAGATCCAATAGGAGAATTAATTGGGAGTATTATTTGTTCTTCCACGAACCATTTCAGATATTATATACCATAAACATATCTCTAAAATCATCAATATCCACTAGGTAGATTGAGGTTCAATATGTCCCCATCAAGGTAAGTATTTCTAACCTTATGCCCTTTCCTTTATTTACTTAATAGTTATAATATTATTATTGTTTGATTAATGAATGTGCATGTATATTTTCCTAAGTTATTTACACACTTATACTTAATGTGTCTATATGATTTGTTGGACTAACCATATTTATATTTAAGGTTTCATAAACCCCCATTTTTCAACCATGACACTTTATGCTTGTTTATCATTTTAACCCTTCCCCTTTAGTTTAATTTTTTTTAACTACACAACTAATTATGTTGGTTATTATAAATAATTTATCTTTATAGAGGTCTAGTTAAACATATTTGGTTTTTCCATAAGCTTATAATTTATAAACCTTTCCTCTTAGTATTGGAAATATAAATACCCCTCTTTATAGGTATTTCAATCTATTTATCGCTACTAAACATTAGGTATCCCAGGTTCTATCTGAATTAATCTTATATGAGACATAGTGCATTGAGATAGGATAATGGTAGTCTAATCCTAACCCTTGCATACATTATAGTGAACTCAAATTGAATCTCACCATTACCTTGATGATTTTAGGAAACTCTATGACCCTAATCAATATAGTTATGCCTCAATTTTATCCTTTGAGCCAGTTGTATTGGCCAATTTTATAGAGTTGTGTATCCATTATTATCCTTCATCAAACTGTATTATCTAGCTAGACATAGTTTTATCTTAGATTTTATTTTCATCCAACTCCATCAACAAACCTTATATATTATTGTCTCAATTTCCTTTTCCTATAAAACTTCATCAGCTAGCCCAATACAACTTAATCCATCTATGAGTGGCATTGAGAAGACCACTTTGATTCATGTTTTTACAAATTATATTGGTTAGCTTGATATAGTTATGTTATGTGTTTATAACTATATCTATGAATACAATAAATTATGTTTGTTTCATTTCTATCATAATTTATTTTATTATTATATTTTCCATCCCAATATTGTTAACTATCTATTTATTTCAATTCATTGAATGTTTTAAATTGGTTTTTGATATTGATTATTGAAATTTGTTTTCTATTTGTTTGGTTTTCCTTATAAACTATGTTTCAACAACTTTTTAAATACTTATTGAATATCATATAGGGCTACATGGTTTTATTTTTGTAGGCATTGTGACGTGAGATTTTTACCCTAATACATAGCCATAAAACAACACTAAAAAATTAGTTTCTAGGTAACTCACAATATATCCAAAATGCCTAGGATTCCATTTTCATTGAAATTAGGAAACCAACCATCCATTTTATTTTTTGGTACACCTAAGATCAGTGTATCACCCATGGAATTTACTCTCACCATACCTTTGAAACCAAGGTTGGTGAGCTACATGTATGGTTTGGCCTCTATATTTTGTTCTCTAAATATTTGGGATTACACTAATAAATGAAAAAAGAATATTTGATATCCCAAACTTTAAATCAAATCCTTTTAGAATATATACATGATCATTTTTTTAAATCTAGTTATATTAAATTTCCTACCTAAATTGTTTTGTCTATTATATAATATAATTTCTAGCCTAATACAATTATTTATTGTGTGTTATAACTACATTAACCATATTGATACATTTACCTATGTTTGTGAACTACATTAATCATCTCAAAATAGTTACTTATGTTTATCTCCCTGATTACAATAACTAGCTCAATATATCTTATTTACTCACCATCCTATAACTAACTATATCAGCTAATAAGATAAAATTTTATTCCTTCCATCCTAACTACATCAACCACCTTGATATAGTCTATTAAATAGTTATTTCATTTTTAACTACATTAGCAAGGTTGATAACTTATAATCATACTAGCTTCCTAACTGCATTAGCCAACTTTATATATTTTGTTAAACCTAGATTCTCCGTAATTGAATGCATCGAATGACCTGATATAGTGTATTTGACTAGCCACCTTATTACCTAATTGAATAATTTAACCTAACACATTTTTATTATATGTAGCTTATTTTATCAGGACTACATCTCTCAACCTAATAAAATATAGTATACTCATATTCTTCTTGATTAACTTTATAAGACAACCTAATATAGTATATTACACTTAGTCATTTATTTCCATAATATATCAGTTAGATTGATATAAAAATTTTACCATACTTATGTAAGTTTCACTACATTATTCAATATAGCACAGTGTAATTTTTACTTTCTCAGTTCTAACCTCATATTTTTGGTTAATACAATTTGTTTCCAACAATTTAACTGCACTATACAAATGAGTTCATTTAAATCCATCCTATTCCATCACATAATACATCTTCAATAATTTTTAACAAAGAACACAAAAATATATTATAAATATAATCAATCCCCACAAAATGTGAAAATCTCATTTCCATTCTACTACCATATAAAATCAACATATGATCAATTGTCATGTGGCCACTATAACTAAAAATTATGAGAAACTTATTAAATAGAAACCCCTTGATCCACTTAATTATCTTCCACACATGCCTATTATAGAAGATAAGTATGGTCCTTAGTATACTCTTAACATGATCATCTGCATTGAAGAGCATCCTAAGCATAGGGGAAATGATCATATAGTAGTATATCACCTCATGATGACACCCCATGTGGAGGTTACTCTTTCCCCTACACCTGGATTTTCCAATAGACTTGGGGTGAGTAATAACATGACTTATCCCCTTTATTATTCCTTATCCATGTCTAATATTGATACTAATATGGAATTTATATCCTATATTGGAGACTCAAATTATTCATGCTAACACTCACATTAAAGTTGCCACTAATGCATCTCAAGCTTCTTTTTCTATCCAACAAGCTCTTGATAATCATCAAATCTTGTTTCAAGCTAGGAACCAGTCATATACATTTCAAACTAATAATTCAAATTAGATTATGTAAATGCAGAATCAAATATTAAATTAAAAAAATCATCCTTAAAACCTCAATGAGAATTGAAAAATTCAAATGTTCCTCCATCCCATTAGAGATGTATGTGGTAATCTAATTTTACAACTTACACTTCCTAACAAAACAATAAAAAACATTCTAAAAGAACCATTAATTCCTCAAATTACAAACATGTACATAGGTGGTATTAATAAAAATATTACCTGCATTGGATCCACTAAACCTAGTTTCCATTTGAAATATTTTATAAACCTATAAGAATATTGGATAAATATAAATATCTTTATAGATACAAAAATTCTATCAAAAACCTTCTCAAGTGATGCCCTAAAGTATTACAATAGACTTAAGTCAAACATTATCTCTAATTTAAAATATTTAGTTGATGTAATGATTTAAGAATTTTATTGAAAATAGGCTAGCCCATTTCATTAATTACAAAGATGTATAATCTCAAACTACCCAAGCCTTTATCAATCATTAGAAATCCTTATATCATTTGATGAAGCACAACATGTGTGAATACAACATATTACACATGTTTACCAATGCTCTCTATCAAAAACTCTAATATAGATTCATGGCACTGTCTAAAATATCTTTAGAATTATCCATTGATCAAGATCAACATCAATATTTTTTCTTAATATAATTCAAGCCTTCCCAACCCAAATTTACAACTCATATATTTATGATATATAAAAACAAACATGCTACCTTTGATGGTGTCATAGATACATAAAATTACACGCAATCAATGTTATCCTCCTTGGTGGATCCAATAAAGTGGCACTTTACCAATATATTTCATGAATTACATTTCATCTTTCTTCTTCTTCTTTATCTTATGTGAACAATTTGGATGTTCATAAGCCTCTTTACCTATCTAACATTATGAAATATATTCCTAAACCTTCATCTAAATAGTTTGATCCTTCTCACCCTAACAAACATTGGTATGCTCCCGAAAAGTTTTAATATTATCATGTAAGTTGGGGATGATCTCATGAAACCTATATACATACTAAAAAACCTTTCTCTTGACTTTCTCCTTGGTCTTAATTTCAATCATGAAGATATGATATGAGATCATCAACAAGCCTATGATAAAGTAATGAAAACCCATGACTTAAATTTCAATAATGAAGATCTTAAATAAGATAATTCTCACATTTTAATCTACATATATCCACTTCCTACGTATAATAAAATCCATTGACCTAATCCCTATTAACATATTACCACTAATGTTGTTGAAAGTATGGTTAAATATTCTTATACCAATGAAAAAAACCTTGTTAAAAGGAACAACATTAAGATCATAGTCTCTTAGATTGATCCTTATCCTCATCCTACTTATACTCCCTATCTTATGTATATAAAAGTTTAGGGTACCTCTTTTCCTCAATTTATAGATGGTTAGTATGAGTAAATTATAAATTCCACTATTTTAGATAATCTAACAACATCAGCTAACTCAATGTAGTCATATTTTTTATGATTGTTCCCACTACATCATTCTACCTAATATAATTTTTTAGTCTTCATATCTCTATTTTCACTACATTATCCAACTTGATACATTCAATTATCCATAGATCATAGCCTATTATATCATCTAGCCTAAAATAATTAGTTTTTCCCAATATTGTCTCTACTACATCAATGAAATTGATGCAATCCATGTTTGTCACTCATTCCCATACTACTACATCAACTATATTGATATAGTATGTTAAGATATCTTATGTGCAATAAACAAAATTATCCAAATCAATATAGTCTATTATCTCTAACTAAACTACATCTATCGATGACACCAGACAAGTCCTTTTCTTATTACTTTAACTACATTTTATCCCCTCTTTCAGTTGAACTACTTCATCATTATGCACATTTATCTCAATCTTATCTAGCTCACATGGGACTTTAATAATGGGATCCCATTAAATAAATTTTTAAGTTCCCTTCTCAAATTCCATTCCTTAAGCTCATGAGGACTCTTTCACATCATTACAATTGATTGATATAACTTTTCTTCAAAATGAATATCTCTCAACCTCTGCATATGGGGAAAGAAGCTCCCTTTCTTAGTTCTAAGGATAATATCTTAAAATAATTTGAATAAATTTCTACTCAAGTAAATGAAATTAGGGATTATTATCTCTCACTTAAGATTCATATAGATTCTATGATCCTAAATGAAATATTAGTTCATTTGCATGATCCTCCCTTTTTCATTAGCATCCATGTTGGCAACATTTAAGTGTTCTTTTATTGATGAAGGTTTCTTCACCTGTGTCTCCTCCCCTAAGTTCATCAAAAATCTAGGATACTCTGAATGCAAACTTAAGTCTACCTAAAGTAGAGACAAAGATAGGATAAAATAAAAATGTCTCCTATTGATTATGTTTGGATTCTAATCACAATCCCTCCCATCCTAGTTAGAGTGAAGGTCATGATATTTAACTTCCCATTATTATATAACATTTTTATTTGTCAACCCTAAAATATTCACATGAGGGAAGCCACATCTTCTACATGCTAGTGTGTTAAAGTTCCTCCATATCACTAGTATCCGTAATATTCAAAGTGGTAGTAACCCTTAGTATTTTAATCAATTATAATAACATGGTGTATTTAAAATACCTACCCTTTAACCTTTTATTAACATTACTTTTCATCTTTAGTTATCCCATCAAATATAAATGAAGCTATAGTGTACACCCTAAGCTTATATGAACATTCCACCTAGCCTCTTAGATTTTGACAATAAATAACATGAAAAAAGATAAGATCAAAACCTTAGACCTCACCTGTACAATTATAACTTAATTATCCCCTTATTTTTGACCTCATTATCATAATAATTTAGCTAGTGAGTTCCTAACTTCTATGGTTATTCATAATAAGATGTCTTTCCACTCTACCTCTAGTAGTAGAGTAGTCTATTCCCTTAATATTTAACTTCATACACATGATTATGATTATTGTTATTCCCATTATGCCACATAATTATCTAGTTATTCTTAATCCAAGGATGCAAAAATCCTTCATTATTGATAATTTATTCAACACTCTTATGGGTTTGTTTTAAATTATCATTACATTAATTTAATTTATATCATTATTTTTCTTTATTATTTACATAACATTATTCCCCCTATGGTTGATATTCATAGGTTAGAGATGGAGTGTGTTTTAGTTTATTCACATCTTTCCCTAGTTACTTTTTATAGTCTTTATATTATATTATGTGATTGTTCCATGATAGGAAAATATCAATTTTCAAATATTTGTGATCCTTTGGGTACACTTCCTCCTAATATTTTTGATAGATTTATCTATCCTACATTGAGGAAGTATCTTAAAAATATATCTTAATGCTAGTTCATGAACCTAAGCTTAGATGTTTTTATTATGATGATCCATTTTACATGGTTCCATATAGACCTTGGTATGAATATTCACTTAGGATGGACATAGTTCCACACCCACTCAACCTAGTATAAGATTTTTATTTTGAGTTTCAAAATATATTCAGTCATTAGGATACATATTATCAAGCATACCATATACTCTTATCACAATATAAACCACTTGAATCAATTCTTACCATATGTAGTTGACCACCATTGGTAGCTACTCTTAATAACAGTGTTTACATTCATGGTAAAAACATGCATTCCTAGACCCATTTTAAATAACTAGATGGTACCTAAATGTGTTTCATCATAATGAAACATAATATTCCAATATCCCATATATGCCACCCCAAAGATATCTCCATATTACATCCTTGAACATGGGGAAGCATATTGTATTTAGTACCAATGCACTACACATCATATGAATAGATATAGAGTACTATAGAAACACTTTTGTGATTTATTAAGGTCTAGACCTTAGCCTTTGGAGTTGTGATTCCAATGTCATTCTCAAAATAAGGGGCATCTTTATCCTCAACTAGAGCCTTCTAATACATCATATAATAGCAACCACATGATGGTATAGGTTTTTCTCATTGAGTATTATTCAAAATACTCTCCATGACATAATTCTTATTTTAGTATTCATAATTTCTCCATAATCCCCTTTTTTAGGTAGTCCTTACATGACTCTCTTAAAAAGTAGAATATACTACGATTAGAGGTAGATATTAGTTAAAATAAGATCTATTAGATGTTAGTAATGATGTTTGATGACATTTATGAGAACATATATGAGTTATATCACAATATTATTCACTTTTTCATATGAGTGGATTTCATGCTTATATTATTTATATCATTTGTTATGAATTTTTGAATATATAATGCTTATATCAATTTCCTCATTCATTTTTAAACACTTTAATTTTTAGAATTTATTTTACATTTATATAATTTTACTTATATCATTATTTCCTTTTTGGTTATTTACTATTACTTAATTTTTTCCTTTATTTATCTCATAAAACTTAGGTAACACTTTAGGTTTCATTTTATCAATTTTCCTTAATTTATTTATGATTCTTCAGCCATAATTTATTCTCCCCTATTTTAGAATGACCCTTTAGTTTCCCCTTTTTTCGATGATCATTTATTTTCCCTCTTTTTTGGGATGACCATTTACTTTACCCTTCTTTTGGTATGACTACTATTTTCATTAGTGTTTGTGTTTGATCACTTTTAGGTTATTATGGATTCATAGTGACATGAATATTACACCATAAACCCATCCCTTTCAAAGCATAATTTTCCTTCTTTGTGATTATATGCAAGCATATTAATCATTATATAATTATCATTAAATGGATGGATATTCTACAATCCCCATATTTTTGTTATTTTCTTTCACTCAAGGTACACATACGTTGGTTTTGAGATTATACACTTACATGTTGGAAAATTTTTGGATTATTTAGATACCATGGTCTTTAGTTCATTCGATATAGTGGCCAACCGTAAGATCCCTTGTGATAGTTACCTATTTAACTCATAAAAATCCATATAGAGGAGAAAATATTAAGAAAATCAAAATAATTAAAATCCATATCATAATAAAAATGCAATATTAAAATATAATTATATATTTAATCTCATATCACACTAAAATATGTGATATTAATTTGGATCATATTATATCCTATTCAAAGTTGAAACACCACATTTAGCCTCATGATAGAGTTGAGGTCCATTGTAGTGTGATAGGTCTATACACTATGGTATGAGGTCTCATTATATTAGTAAATGATTATATATTATTACATCTAGTTCCACCTATCTTCTCACATAAGTAGCCAATCTTGTAGTAGACTACTAAATTTTTAAAAAGTCCTTAGGAGTGGGGAACATGTTGTGGGAAGGTAGGATCATTTAATTTCATTAATATAGCCTTCATGAGATTATTTACATATTTCATTTATTATCCCAAGATTTGTGCTCACTAGATGGAGTGTTCTTGTTCCTTGACATATAATTTTGTTTTCCTTACCCTTGTATCTAGATTGTTTCATTCCCACTAAGGATTTTCACAACATCCATGTGGTACCTCACATACATTATTTGCATCATATTTCCCTTAATATACCATTTTTGGTGTATAGACCCTAATTTGGTCAAATAAACATAAGTATTATGCCTTTTGTTAATATTTCATTTTAAGGTATTAGTGACAAATTTAACTCTTATTCACATGGTCATTTTGGGTCTTTTGGTCTTTATTATGTATTTTTTCTCTATTTATTAGAGCCCTAATAATTATGAGTCATACCCTCCTAGTCAAGGGTCCTTAACCTATTCTACCTTATTATAACTTTGTTTCGGGACCTCAGGACATTAACACCCTTATCTAGACAGTAGCTTCATTGGTGCTAGTACCCACCTTTTATAATTAGTGCCCAATGATCATTTTCTTATGTGTTTTGGGTCCTAACCCTCCCTTAAGCCTTTTCTAATGTTTTTATCCCTCTTTTATGTCTTATTAGCCAAATAATAAATGTTTTACATTAAAATCAAATTTATATATAAATAGCCTCAAAAGGCATTTTACATATATAAATTATTATCTTGGCACATAATTACATAAAATTAGTTAGTTATACAATTCAACACACTACATATTATTCAACTATCACATGTAGACTTGTATGCTTGATCAGATAAGGGCCTAAGTGAAAGTCATTATATCATATCTTGTTTATTGATTATGCACATTCCCCAAGGGAGAACTACATGCAATTTGAGACCCCTAGCATTGGGGTTTATGTAGGTAGTGGGCAAGATGAAAATGGTTCTATCCCACATGATCATAATATACCACAATCCAATTTTTTCATTTCTTTTGCATTTGATCTAATTGTTGTTTCATGTGTGTAAGTGTTAATTAGGGTTTTTCAAGAGATTAATTTGAAAAAATGACACATATGAGATTCCATAAGTCATATAATCACATACAAATCCCCCAAACTCTCTTTCAACATATCTAAATGTTCTAGGCAATTCTTCTAAGAGGGACACTAGTTTCATAATTGGAAACTAGCACCACATGGCACTATTATCCTCATAAGGGTGCTAATGTGTAAATACTTTTTTTCAATTACAATCATATAATGAAATATGTATGGATGATCTTCAAGCCTTTTCTATCCTCCTTAGTCACATAAAACCCTATTTTTCTCTTGATAAGTACACTTTCTTTATGACTTGACTATTTTGCGAAGAATTTGTTAAATAAACTATTACTTGTATTTATTTCAAGTTATAAAGAAAGTGTACTTTCTTTATGACTTGACTATTTTGTGAAGAATTTTTTAAATAAACTATTACTTGTATTTATTTCAAGTTATTACTATACTCAACCATTTAAAAACCTAGGATTTATATCTACTATGTCCTAAACATTTAATACATTTCGTTAACTTGACTTCAAATATTGCTTGAAACCCTAGTTTAGCCTAAGGTTTTCCTTCTTTATTTTTTATGCATTAAATTAGAGTTAAAAACTTCTATTTTTTATTTATTTTTAGCACAACCTAACTCATCCAAATAGGTATTATATTAGGGTTTAATTATTTTAATATAATTTAATTTTTTTTCCAAACAACCCTCATCAAAACCTAGATCCACATACTACATCCTTATTCATCCAAACACTAGACTTTAGGGTTTTAAGTGCAATCCTTATTTATTCTATAGATTGGGATATATATTTTTTTCATAATTTGACATATACATATGTTTTATTAAATTATACCTATTGTGTTTTTGTTATTCATTATTTGCATTATCTTCTTTGGTATGTTTAAAATGAAATCCAAGAAGCCTCTTACCCCTCACCCAATTGATGAATTTATGATTTTTTCTCATAATTATAATAATACAAGGACAAATTTTTAAGATTTTACTTTAGCACATGATAATGATTTAATTTACAATGATGGTGATGATTATTATTTTAATTATTGATATGAGGATTACTATGAGCATGATAATGAAAGTGTTGACAAGAATATATTATATGCATCTTCTTCTCTTTCCTCTCCCTCTTCTTCTACAACTCAAAATAAAATAAAAAATATAATTCCAAAATAAGCCATTTGTGGTAGTGATTTATTCCAATATGATCATATATTTTCAACTACTTTGGTTACCTCATTAAAATTAAACTTATATAAGTGAAATAAATGAAATCTACTATTGCATGATTCAAGAAACATATAAAATAACAATGCATATTATTTATCCTTCTCAATTAAATTTTAAAAAAATATGTACAATTTATATTACACCTTTTATGAATGCATAAATTGAAGTAAACAAAATTATTTTATCACCTTCTTTTACATTCCAAGATCAACACAATGATTTTTTGCAAAATTTTGATAGTGAAAATGTCTCTAAGTCTTCTCTTACATGTCATAATATTCCAAATGAAAACATGATTTCTACTTATTCTACCCTTGACTCCAAGATTAAAAGTAATAATCATACATGATATCCATTATATATCTACCTACACTACCAATCATATTAGGTGAAGGCATATCTCATCTCTATATCTCTACACATGCCTCATCCATTTCAAAATTTGCTCACCTATATGCCATAATGTTAATGGTTACTCAATCAAACAAATGATCTTAACCACCATCAACATCTATGGCCCTCTCCACTAATGCATCATCCATGGCATCATCAAGGATATGTCATGTTAGTACTTGGAGTGCATACTTAATGGTAGTATCCCAATAGTAATCATCACCATAAAATACACATACTAACACCATACATTAGATACCTACCCATGTAAATAAGTTAAAAAGTAAGTAGAATATACAAATATACAATTGAAACCTACCTTCAATTTCCCTAAGGTGATTGACATATAACATGCCCTCCATGATGATACTACCTCTTGGTAATAGTGGTGCCCATATATGCTCACTCAACCATGTTATGTAGGCATCAATCACTCCTACATAATCCAAATCTGGTATATCAATCCTTAGAATAAATTTTATCAATAAAATCATAGATAAATGTAAAATTTATTATTTGGGACTACTCCCTATCCTCACTAGAACTTGATAAATGTTAACCCACATAAATGATATTGGTGGCACATCTTGAGTAACACCAAACTATCACATCAATTATTTGTACTTAATACTCTCAAATATATTAACCCAATGGTCATGTAAATAAGAACTCACTTGCAGATGTCTAAGTTGGACATTATCCTTTGGTCATCCCTCATAGCCCATATAGGTCCTCTAGATTATATCTCTATCTATAGACCTATCAAGCACATGTAGACATTGTATCATTCTCCTATATGGAATGTAAGTCATATTAGTCCACCTCTCTATAAATGTATTAGGGTGAGCCCAATCATCCCATCAAGGAAACAACAATTTACTCACTACTATCTAATCATAATCCTAATAATTTAATAGTGTAATCCCCAATACCCCATGTACACATATTTTAAGTTATGTGATATAAATTCTAATACAAGTGGGCGAACATAGTGTAACTTCATAAATACATGGTTCCATGCTCCTCTATATCCTATACTATCCCATGCATCTGATATGATATATATACATATATATATATATATATATATATATATATATATATATATATATATATATATATATATATATATATATATATATATATATATATATATATATATATATATATATATACATCCCACTACCATACACAATAATAAACTAAACCAACAACACTACTAAAAACTTTTGCAACTGTAGAACAATCATTGTGACAATCAACAACAAAAATACCTCATTATTGATCCCTATTGATGAGTCCATACAAAAATTTAAAAAATCTCTCATTCTACTCTATAGCTTATTCACCAATAGCCTCTTTTAGCACATTTATCTAACCAATAATTGATAACCTTAGAATCATGTAGACATCCTCCAAGATGATAGTCATCTCCTTAGTAGGTAGCCAAAATGTACTAGTATCTACATTCCACCTCTCACATAATGTTATCATCATATGTTTTTCACATTGCATCAAATCCAAAAATTCCACATAACCCAAATTGGATCTATCTACCAAAACCATCTCCCCATCAATCAAGGGTAATCCAAGTAATGACTCGATCATCTGTCCACTCTATAACTCTCTCATATGCACATCCAAATATAAAATATAGCCAAATACAACATTATCATCATGGAATATCACATAAATATACAAAAACAATCATAAAAAAAATAATAATAATAAAAATAACCATAACCTTGGCCTAATAGACACTATGGCTACATGTGGGACAATAGTTTTGGATAGTAGTACCATATCTAGGACACTAGTGCCATGTCCTCAATACTAGTTCCACTATTAGGATAGTAGTGCCACATTTCTAAAAATGACCCTCAACTACCAAATTTTCACTAAAAACAATAAAAAATGTACTAAATGTGTTAAAAACATGGAAAAATGATAGACTTCTTACCAAGGTAACCTCCTTTTGGCCTAGATAAGTGCATCCACCTCCTCATATTGGGTCATACTCACTCCTCATCTCCTTGACATGCTCTATAGCTTAGAATAAATAATCACTATCAAGTCATATGGTCCAAATGATTTATCAAACAAATAAACCAACCTATTTAATTCACATTTTAAAAAATTCACCTTACTAAGATTGAACTTGCATGCCAAATTTTCCAATTAATACCAACTTCTAGACATGATATCGAAAGAACCGTAACTCTGCTTTGTGAGATATTTCTTATGCATGGGACTTGAGCTCGATGTAGCTTTCCCTATATTATTTCCACTAATATCTTTATAATATTCAACTCTACATAATAAATATATATATATTCCCTTAATAAACTCAATATAGACCAAAGGTTTATCCAACTACTAATTTAAAATACTGACTCTATTATATTTGATAAAATATTTAAACCTAAAAGTAACATTACCCTAGTTATTTATCACCACCATACTAGTCAATATCACATTTGGTTTGACACCCTTACCATATTTTAAGCTCTATCACCAAAAGGGAGGAATATACACACTATTTATATAGATATTCAAACACATAAGTTTACTCAGATATATAGTTTGACTGTGATATAAAGATATTCAAACACACAAGTTTACATAGATATATAGTTTAACTCAGATATACATATATTTAGACACATGGGTTTACTCAGATATACATATTTAGACATAATTTTACTCAAATATACATGTTTACTCAAATATACTTATTCATAGATGAAAGTTTACTTAGATATATAGTTTGACTCAAATTTTTAGATATTTGGATACATAGTTACATTACTCAGATATCAAGGTTTGGGGTCATGATGTAGGGTACATATCCTTGGTCTCATAGGGATTCATTATATTTCATTGATGGAATGGAAAGTTATACCATTATCTATGTTTATATTGCCATATTACACTCATATTGTCACTAGGATGTCACCATGATGTCACCAAGATTTCAAAAATTTAGGTCACATGACCAACTATAGTGGTTGATCCATAGCCTTCCATTAAACCCAAATTATGTAGGTGAAGTGACACTTTCAACCTCCAATTTTGGTTTACAACTTATATTTAGTCTAGATATTAGAGTGGAGGGAAGTAGGACTTGTTTCTCCACATGTTCAATTTACATACTCAGATTTAGTCCATATATCATACTAGGGGAAAGAAAGCCTCATTTCTCCACATTTTTGGTTTACATACTCAAATTTAGTCTAGATATCATAGTGGGGGAAGTAAAAACTTATTTCTCCACATTTTGTATCTTACATACTTAGATTCACTCTAGATATTAGAGTGGAGGAAACTAGGCCTTATTTTTACACATTTTTAGTTTTCATACTCACATTTAGTCTAAATATCAAGGTGGGGACAAAACAAGAGGTTTTTCCTCAAATTTTAGTTCACTATTCATATTCAGTACAAGGGGCACCCACATCATGGATTTCATCTTTACATACTTCATTATATCTCCTTTCCACTTCTTTGGCTAAGAATTGGGCTAGGTCTAGAGTGTATCCACATAGGTAAGTATGGGTATGTGTTCTTTTTATTTTACTCTAGTACTTTCATTTCATTACACTACTAGAATAAAAATGGGGGGAAATGTATACACCCTAATTTGGTCAATTGACCATAAGTACTATCTTTCCTTGGTCTTTCAAATGAAGGTCTTAGTGATGAATGTAACTCTTATTCACATGGTTATTTAAGGTATTTTAGTTTTTATTATGTATTTTAACCTATTTATTTCACTCCCAATGGTCTTGATTCATCCCCTCCCAGTCATAATGTCCCATAACCTATTCTGATTGGTTTTAACTCTATTTTTGGACCTTAGGACACTAGCGCCCTTATCTAGATAGTAGCACCATTAATACCAATGTCCACCTTTTGGTAGTAGTATCCAATGGTCATATTATTCTATGTTTTTGGTTGTAACCCTCCCTTAACCCTTCTCTTATGTTTTTATTCATCTTTCATGTCTTGTCAACTAGGGAAAAAGGGTCTTACATTCAAATCAATTTTTTTGATATATTAAGAGCCTCACAAAGCATTTTACATCAGACACTTACTATCCTACCACATAATTACATACAATTTACTAATAGTATCGCTAAAAATATGGCATATTACTTAGTTATCACATCTAGACTTTCACGCTTAATCAAATAAGGGCCTAAGCAAAAGTCATTCTATTTTACAAAGTGTGTTGAATATGCACATTCCCTAAGGAATAACTACATGGGATCTGAGACCCATAACATTGGGGTTAATGTAGGAAATGACCAAGATAATATAGTTTGTATCTTATGTAATTGTAACATCCCATAATTATGTATTCCCCTTTCTTTTTCATTTAATCCAATTATTATTTCATGTGTGTAAGTGTTCATTAGGGGTCTCAAATATATTCATGCAAACTAGTGGACACAAACAATATTATAAAAGATATAGAATCACCTACAAGTCCCCTAAACTCTCTTGAATCATATTTTAAAGTTTTAGTCAACTCTTCTAAGAAGTACATAGTGCCATAATTGAACACTAACACCACATGGAACTACTATCCTCATAAGGGTGCTATTGTCTAAAGCCTATCTTCAACTATGGTCATAAAATAATATATGTTTGGATGATCCAAGCCTATTCTAACCTCATAAATCACAAAAACACCTATTTTTCACCAAATAAGTACACTTTAATTATGCCTTTAATATTTTGGAAAGAATTTGTCAAATTAACTATTTCCTATATTTATTTCAAGTCAGTACTATACTAATCCATTTAACAACTTAGGATTTAAATCTACTAACTCCTAAATAGTTAAAACAACTGGATATTGATTTTAGTTGGTCACATTTACCTACATACACCTCTTGGATTTTAATTTTTTAAGTTAAACTGTAAGAGATCATATTGGACTAGGTCTTCCTCACAAACACCCTTTCATCATTTTTCCCACACCATATTATTGTTATAATGGTCATGTCATTAGGTGGTTATTCTCTCTTACACCACATCTTAGAGAAAGTGATAAGTTTGAGTAGTATTTATTTGTATTGTATCATTTTTATCATTTGTCCATCATATTCTTGTTCAATTTTTAAGGACTTATCTTACATAGTAATTTTTTCATACTTACATGTTTTTATTTATGTTTGAATTTAAATGTTTGTCTTACATTTTGAATTATATTTAATTTTTAGTCACATATATATTTTTTTATGTTTGATTTGACATGATTATTTTGCATAATATAACATTTTTAAGTTAAATATTTTTGTTTGATTTTTATTATATTTATATTTTAATTGCAATGTTTTACATATCTAATATTCTTTTGGTGTGTTTTACATTTTAATTTTATAATTATCTTCATTATTTATCACTTATTCTTACTTAAGACTTAAATTTTCACTTTTTGTCACTTAATTTTTTTTTTACCATGCATTTTTTCACATTTTTAGGAAATAACATAACATACATCTTCATACATTTTCTCAAATCTTGCATCTTTCAGTTATTTACCATAAGATTCTATCTTTCTACTCATATGTTTGTTTTTGTAGGTCATTTTCATGAACTAAAATAAGACTTATAATTTTATTGAGTTAAAGAATGTTTATGTGCTAACATAATATTTTTGAGAAAATTTGGAATGTTACCCTATATATCATGTCCACCTCTTGATTTACACATTGGGAGCCTTTTATCACCTTCTACACTTGTAACCTTTTATACATTTTATAATTTAAGTGAAAGTACACCTTTTTATTTTATTTACTTTCCATTATTGTTTCACCTCATTTTAATTATCTTAGTTATTACATCACTATGTTATTTCCCAAAGCATAATCTAATATTACACTATTGTAACACATGATGAGCTTTAGGTGGGGCATATGTATACACATAATAATCAATTACACTTTATCTCGTAGAGTATTATTCATCATCAATCTCCCTTAGATCATGCCTTAAAGGGTGTACTAGGAAAGGGGTGGGAAATCTTGTGGTTTTTTGTGTGAGATGTTATTATCCATGGCATGATCACATAATTCATACTATGAGTCTAGCTTCCTCAAATTATTTATCCATTTACATTCTATGATTTTTTTTTTCTAAAATATATTGTTTAGGCTGACACCATCTTCTTATGGTATCGACCTAACTGATATCATCTCTCTATGATATCATCTAGGTCGATATATTCCAATGGGACCATCTAGACCAATATCATTGTGTTAGTAGATATCCTATTCAACTTTATCAACCTATATTTTTCCATATAATTATGTTTAGGGTACTATATAACTATATACATGGGTCACTTTTATTCCAATGAAATCATATACACTCTATTTTATCTGATTTCACTTGTACTTCTTACCTAAGTCACATTTGGAGGATCTATAGGTAAAATCTTATCTTGAAATAAGCTTATCTTTTTAATGTCTTAGAGATAAAATAGGATAAGTCATTGGGAGTATTCTTACATATTATACCAACCATTTTAAGTAGTCACACCCATAACAATATTTTGAAAATCACCATTGGCCAAGGGGGAGATTGAGGATCGATGTGTTGCCATCAAGGTAAAGATTTTTAACCTTATGCTCTTTCCTTTGTCTACTTAGTAGTTATATGTTAATTGTTTCTTAGTGATTGAATGTTTGTGTATCATTTTATAAGTTATCTCTACACATATACTTTGTGTGGCCATATGATTACTTGGAATTTCCATCATTCTATTTTAGGTTGCATATACCCCCATTTGTCAACCATGGCACCTTACACATTTTTTTATCATTCTAACCCTTGCCCTTACTTTATTTTAATTTAATTAAAAAAATAATTAATTTAATTATTATAAATAATTTACATTCATGGAGGTATAGTTATATTTTTGTATTGTGCCATAGGCTTATGATTTTGAACCCTTTCCTCTTGGTAATGGTTATATAGGCACCCCTCTTTCTAGGGTTGTGGATACATTTGTTAGTGCCCAAACATTGGGTATCATAGACTCTATTTAATAAACTTATTTTAGTATATATCTATTTATATAGGATAGTGGTAGACTAGTCATAAATAATGCATGCAAAGTTAGGTCTTGTATGTTACCTTATCCTTGCATGTCTTATGTTTTGAAATAATACTTGGTTTTTCTTTGCCTCATTAAAAAATTTTAATATTAAAATAAAATAAAATTAATGATTTGAAATAATTTTTGTAAATATTTTTGAATTCATTAAATGTGTGTTGATTTCAAGAATGATTTTATTTTCATCTCTCCTCAAAAATATTATTTAATAAGGATTAAAATGGCTCCTTTTATTGAAATTGATTGATGTTGAAAGCATAAAATTTTATTATATTTTCAATTATATTTTTTGATTATATTAACTAATTTGAAAATGAATTATAGATAGTATACACAAACCATTGTGTTGATCCTCATTTTTGAAAAAAAAAAATGAATGGTAGTTATCCTTTTTAATATAAATATAATTCATTTTCTTATGATAAATTGACCTATTAGCCTACAAAGTAATTTTTGAGTTTTCTAATGAGATTTTGGATTGTATTTTAGCCCTGGGAAAAATAATCCATTATCTTAAATTTGATGGTCTCATGGATGTCAAATACATCCTTGCAGACATCAAATAATAGTCATGCAAACATTGATTTTAAGCTAGTAAAGCTTTTAATTTGATGGGCTTAAAGTTGACGATCATGTGAATATCAAATACACCCTCATGGATATCAAATGATAGTCATGAAAACATCAATTTTAAGCTCATCAAATTCTTGTGACCCAATGTGATAATGCCACTTGGCACTTTTATGAGGCTTCTTAAGATCTTGGACTTAATTCACTCCACTGGATTAAGATCCATGAGTAAGTGAGAGTCATAAGATCATTATCTGAGAGCTTGCTCATGATTTATTTCTTTATTAGGTAAGACCTCTTTGCCTTTAATCATCAAATGTAAGGGTGCCACATGTTGATCATATGGGCCTTCCATAATCCTTTGACTTTCAACTATGCCTTGTTTTATCTGATCAAGTTTTTGTGGTGAACCAAGAACCCTTGGATGAAGGATAAGGGTGAAACTTTGTCAGGGCCTTCATGTCATTAGATCACTTTCCCATGATGAAGTGTGGATCATTAGATCTTCTAAGATGCATGTTTCTTAATTCCAAACTCAGACCTTTTTTGCTCTATTGGATCAAATACCATGATAAAGTGAGGGTCATTAGATCCTATAGGATACAAGGAAGTTAATTTAAGACTCATAGTGATATAAAATAATTAGGCTAAGGTGTTAAAGCTAAGGTCTCATTTGTATTAATAAATATTATAAGGAATTAGGATAAAATCTTTAGGATAAGTTATGAATAAAAAGGAGTATGCTAACATAAAATTGGCCTCAAGGAGCCAGATTTTAAGTTAAGGGTTAAGACTAAGGTCCCATTTCTATTAATAAATACAATGAGGCCTTAGGTTTAAAACATTGGGCTAAGCTAGGAAATATTAAAAGGACCCTATAGAATGAAAATTAGTTAGGCACAAAAGGAACTTTAAAGGGGAAAATAATAAATTGGACCAAGCATTTTAGACTAAGCTTTAGTTATGTTAAAAAACAAGACTAAGCTTAAAACATGAATTTTATACTTAGGTCTACAATAGATTTTTAAGAGATTCCTGCCAATTTAATTCTTTCCAATTTTAAAATTTGAATTAAAGGTTTTTCTATGGTTTTGGAACATGAACTTCTTAGGAACACACACCAATGAACCTATAACTAAAATCCATGAAGACCATTTATTAGTGATTTAGTTTTTTGGGAATATTAGAGTCATATTCATAATTTAGTTCAAGATCTAAGTTAATTAAATTAGTAAATAAATATGCAATAATTAAGCTACTAATTTTCATAATTTGAATGTAATTTGAACCTTTCTAAAGATAGTAATAATGGAGATAAAATAATATCTAGTTGGAAACTAACTAACATTACTGTTGTGAGGTTTGAAATTCACTGTGCATGACTAAAACACTATCACAAATTAGGATCTGACCTTTGTTTATTGATTATAGGAGCACTAAAATAAGACACCCCAGGGCCTAGTTTTATAGTTCTCTTCTTCCACTATTGTCTAGGAGACTTGAGCTTTTTTAATTTTGTTCATTGTGTCTATGTGAGCATGCCTATGAAATTTTGATTATTATATGTTTATAGAACTCCTTGTACAGTTGATTTAGTCTTCAAACCCTAGACTCCATTATGTTTTGACAAATTTTGAGAAAGAGGGGTGTTAGTTTGTGTAAATTTCATTTTACATTTATCCACACCCCTTATGTGGTAACATTGCCTACATACCAATACTCTAAAGAGGGATCAAGCCATATATAGTTTTTCTACTTGATGTGCTTTGTACAATAGTGTGTATGAAGATGTGAATGCTAAAAATGGGTGTGGTTGAAGCAATTATGGATTCGTGTAAGGATTTGAATAATATTTTTGATATATTAGATGGTTATATGCATAGAATAGGGAAGATTAATTGAGTATTCTTGCTTGTTTTGTGATATTTATCAACCCTTTCTAAATGAACTTTGAATGGGATTTTATAGGGATTTATTGGTTAAGGGTCAAATTTATTCACATTATGTTGATAAGGAGGATAAGAAATGAAATAAATTGACTATTAGAGATAAAAATACACTTAGATAGGAGAATCAAAAATGAACACCCTAGGGTCTGATGTTATAGTCCAAGTTGGGCACTATAGTCCTAAAGGAATGGGACCCAAGGGGATGGAATCATTACTAGAAATGTTTCTTAGAGGAGGTGGAATTACTATATAGAATTATATATATTATTGGGAATTAGTGAAAAGATGCATATGAGGGTCATGAGAGAAAGAAAGAATGACCTATGGGTTAGGTATCATTAACCACACTCAAGTTACCAATTTTCACATTTTATATGATTACATTTGCCCCCCCCCCTTTTCTAGTGATGCAAAAAAGTGAAATACTAAGATTAAGGAAAAATAGAAAGTGTACCTAAACTTACCTACAAGGGTGAATCTCATGTAGTTATATGATGTTGGGTGTGCATAGAGAGAGCATGCTATGAAGTGTAAATCTATAAAAGAAAACAAAGAGTAGATCAATTATTACTAGATACACTATATCTAAAATAAAAATGTACAAATTTGGATGTGTGTGTGTGTGTGTGTGTGTGTGTGTGTGTGTGTGTGTGTGAGAGAGAGAGAGAGAGAGAGAGAGAGAGAGAGAGAGAGAGAGAGAGAGAGAGAGAGAGAGAGAGAGAGAGAGAAGAAGAAGAAGAAGAAGAAGAAGAAGAAGAAGAAGAAGAAGAAGAAGAAGAGAAAGGAATGAATACACCTCATTGAGACATGAACCAATACAAAACCTGTTATGATTTTGATTGATTTTGAGTAATACTAAGTAGTTCTGGATGATATTGTACCAAGAATAATATCACAAATGGATCTAAGTGCTCAATTCCTTGAGAGTAGCTCCAGAATGCAAATGATAGCCCTTTAGATCTATTGTCACCCACTAAGTGAAGTTATCTGATCATATGTGTGTTAATCAATGTTTATACTATGTGTCCAATCTCTCTGAGTAGGAAGTTCAATAATACAAAGGCTAACTAGTCCTTTCGTTCCATCATTGCCCCAAGATGTGAAGCCATGAATTGATAATAGTATGAAATATGTGTCATATGAGATGGCTCCTAAAACTTATGAATTCTCTATATTTTGATAATGTGGCATGGATAAATGTATGCTAGAAACTAGGCCACTCTTGGCCACTCCAAAAGGTGGAGATTAGGCTTGTATGAAAGTCACTATAAAACTTGGCACTAGGCTTATATAAAAGCCATTTTGAAAATGTGGAGGTTAGGCTTGTATGAAATACACTCTAAAATGATTCCAACTACCTATAGATGAAATAAGGCATGCAACTACTAAGAATGACTAGGTAATGTATTAAACTTGAAAAGAAAAGAAGATAAATGTGCCACACACATTTCCCCCAATAACATGGATTCTAATTTGGAAGTAATAGAAACTGCCCTATCTAAAAATATAAGTAAGATCCATCATGATATGCATGATACCCCCTATATCTATATTTTATGAGAAAAAACTATACTAAAACTATTATATCTAAACTAGTCTGAATGTGCAAAATTGTAGATAAACTTACCTTTCTACCTGAGTCTAAAAAATATAATTTTTTTGTTGTTTACAAAGGAGCACCATAAATGGACAACCTATTATCTGACACTATATTCCAATCTTGGCACTATTGTCTTAGGGTAATTCTGATGACTATTTTGTAATTCTCACTATCTACCTAGTTTGTTTTGTTGAGTTTGAAGTTTGGTTGATGTTTTAGGTGTTTTAAAAATTACTTTTTCAACTGTTAAGAGCTCTGATCTCTATGAAAAATCCCTTATTTGTTTCCCCCTCTTTTGAGTGTAGGAATGAAGACCCTACAATGACTTCCCTCAAAAGAAAGATCCCTACAAATGTGTTATGATGTAACAGTACATTATATAGAAATGATAATTGATAAGATATCTCAAGATATAGCATGGTTTGTAATGAGAGATTTTTAGATCAATAGGGGTATGCCTAGATAGATATAACAATTTAATGTCATGTAAAATTTACTAAATTAGAACAATAATTATAGTTAATTGTTAATAGTAAGGATGGATAGAGCATGATGTCCATCATGGCATCCAAAAAAGCAAGATAATGCATGATGTGGATGTAGACACTAGAAAACTAAACACTTATAGTTTTTTATGCCTAAATAGCTTGATATCCCCTAAAATTTCTTAAACCTTCCCAAAACCTCTCTTAACCAACCAAATCACTATTTTCTTAGTCACAAATATCATTCAAAATCACTATTTGAAAGTACTATTCACCCTCACTATTCACTATGGGACTCATAGTCACTATTCATGATGACATGGGAAGTGGCATGGCATGTGACATGGCATTTGACATGTCAAGTGACATGGGAGGTTATTTGGGAGGTCATATGTCAAGTGATGTGGCTTAGAAGTGATGTGGCTTGATGTGGAACATCATACCCCACCTTGGACCCTTCCTAAAGTGCTTGATGACCTCATTCAAGTATCACAACGGTCCCCCCTTGAAATGTGGTGAATTTACCCTTAGTAGGTCATTATTTAACATTTATTTTGTCTTCCCACATGAAATTAGACTTTAAAAGAGATACCTACCTCTTTAAGACTTTGCGAAAGACAAAGGGCACCCATCTTTGACTTTTTAACCCAAATGGAGGCTCACCAAGCCAAATTGGAGACTTTCCAACCCACATGGGAATACCCACAAACCTCACCTTGGAATTTTCATCCCCTCACATGGAAAATTGTGCCACATTTGGATGAAGACAAATAAGGGTGGTAAAAAGTCTTCATTCTTATTCAAACCCATGTGCATGATTTATATTCAAACTTAGATTCATGTGCAAAGTGGAAGATTTTATAACCCACATTGGAATCCCCACCAACATCACCTTGAATAAAACATGGAACACTTGGATAAATTTTTATTTCTTCAATATTCTTCTATTTTGGCATGTTTCTTCACACAAAAATGCTATAAATACCCCCTCTCTTTCACCCAAGGGAAGGTTAGAAGTTAGCCTTTTGTTGTTAACATTTTTGTTGAAAGTTTTTGAAGTAGGTCATCATTATGAGGGATATCATAATCATCTTGGAGATAAGAGAAAAAGCATCGCAGTTATACCAAAGTTATACCAAAATTGCTTCAACAACATCTTCATCAACATTCTTCTTCAAGCTTGGAAGGTAACCTTGGTTTTATTTGTTGAAATTTAATTTCTAATCCCTCTTGACCTATTATTTCTTGAATTCCAAACCCACCCTTTTTAATTATTATTAAATTGGCCTCCATATCCATTCCTCTTAACCTCTTCATTTTCCTTCCCCCTTTATATATTTACTTCTTTTCCCGTTTCCCTCCTTACCATCTTCACTCTCTTTATCCCCTTACCCTTTTGCCACCTTAATCATTTGTTTCCTTATACTTTCCAAACATCACCCCTTAAACCTTTTCCATATCATAAATTTTAAACCCCAACCACATCACCCTTTTAACCCTTGAAATTTTACCAAACCAAGAACCAAAACTTTGTTTTTAGCTAATTTTCAACAATTTTAATTATTCAGACTATTTGCTTTGGTTTAATCATATTAGCAAAGCATTTAGTTTTAATTAATTAAATTTAGGTTATTTGTATTATTTAATTTCAATTTAATGTTTTAAATACATGTTTCCTTCATTTCTATCTATCAAAATTAAGTGTTAAAATTAGGTGGATTGACAACCTCCTAGAAAGCTTTTGTTTCTAGAATCTAGCTTATGCTAGGCAATCCACCCATCTCTTTATCTAACAAACAAATGTGTGATAGTGTTTTATTATTTTCAATTATTATTATCTATCCAAATAATAGTTATTCATAATCATCTAGATTTAGCATGTGTATTTTAACAAGTTTTTCTACACACCTTTCATAACTAGTTTCTACTCTACACACTTAGAAAAAGAAAAAAATTAAATAGAAACATTTTGGCACGCCTGATGTGACCCTTGAGTTTTATTGGGTCAATTATTTGTCTTATGAAATTTATAAATTCATTATTTAACATTTCATTTAGTTTCATTAGTGAAAAAAAAATCATTTAGTTGTATTAGTAAAGAAAAAAGTCATTTAGCTACATTTTTAATTGCATATTTACTTACATTCTTAGTTGAATACTTTCTTGAATTATTATTTGAATTTTTAGTTTAATTTTTAATAAAATTAAGTTCTATTTTATTTTAAAAAAACAAAAAAAACAAAAAAGAAACACAAGTTTTAGCTGCATTTTTAGAAAAGTTAAAGTTTATTTTCCTTGCATCTTTAAAAGAAATAAAAAGAACAATCATCCTAGGATTAGGACATGCATTTTCATCTTTCATTTATATTGAATTTAGATATTTTTTACACATTTAAATAAATATATAATTTTATTTTAGGGTTTAAAACAACAACTTTACATCTATTGAATTAATTTTTGACCCTAGTTCATCTAGTAACTAGGAGGAACAATAATTTTATTGTAGATTTCACTTGTATTCACACACCAAGCCAAACCATTGAATAATCAATACATCAAAACAATACTTGAGACAAGAACCAATTGGGATTTCATCACCTGGTGATAAACTTACCTCCTTCTGGCTATCCCACTTAGATTTCACCACCAAGGGAAGAACCAACTCAGCTCTCTAGTTGAGTATAAACTCTGGACTCAGTATATCTTGGCTAAGCACCCAACACCCTTATCACTACAAGATTGTGAAGTGAGGGGGTGGGCCCCAATACCAAGCCACATACTAAATTTCAACATAGATCTTTATTTTGAGCACCTAAACAACCCAAAACCAATTATAGCTTTCCTTTTTAGTACCCATACCAAACCAGCTTCCCCTCCACACTCTTTAAGGCATAAACCAAAAGTGGTTTCAAAGTAATCCTAAGATAAATGCATTTCTAGTGTTTGTGTTGATTGATTTGGAATATTTTTGGTTACTTCTTGTTTGAGTTGAGATCTTTGCCTTTTCATTGGCAATAACCTTACCCCCTCCTGGCCATCCCATTTAGATTTCACCACCAAGGGGAGAACCAACTTTGCTCTCTATTTGAGTATAAAATCTAGACTCAGTATATCTTGGTTAAGCACCCAACACCCTTATCAGCATAGGATTGTGAAGTGAGGGGGTAGGCCCCAATACCAAGCCACGTACTAAAGTTTAACACAAATATTTATTTTGAGCACCTAAACAACCCGAAACCAACTACAACTTTCCTTTTTAGTACCCATACCAAACCAACTTCCCATCGACACTCTTTAAGGTAGAAGCCAAATGTGATTTAAAAGTAATCCTAGGCTAAATGCATTTATAGTGTTTGTGTTGATTGCTTTCAAATATTTTTGGTTGCTTCTTGTTTGAGTTGAGAGCTTTGCCTTTTCATTCCTTATTTTCTCATATGGTCACTACTAGACAATAACTCAGAAATCAAGTTATTTATCGCCAATCTTTTTTTGTACCTATGGAGTATACCTCAGACATTGAGAGTTCCCCTCCTCCCTCTCTTTCTAGGGTCAAAATCATATCTGAAGGGGATCCTAACTTTATTACCTTCCTTGATAATAATCAAATGACTTTACAATATTACCTCAATACCATGCCACGCCATACCCCTTTTGCTTTACTTTTCTCTATCAAACCTCATCTTAGCATGTCACCCTACCTTATAGTGGGTACCACTTCAACCCAACCATTATTGACCCACACCTATTCCAACATCCCATCCACCAAAACCCAAACCAACCTTCCACCCCCCAACCAAACACTTCCTATCACACCCCAAGTGGGTTCAAACCTACCCTTAGTTACCTACACCTCACCTACTATGGCATTATCATCCACTCCTACTTCCATCCTCCCTTTGGTAGCAACCAATACCTCAACCACAAATAAATCTCAAAATATATTTCCATCCATACCATAAACACTTACCCCTATAAACACTTTGGTCACTACCCATCTTCAACCAACTAACCCATTAACCACTTTGATGCCACACATAAGCCCCCCAACCTTGACCATCCAACGCATACCCATGACATCTTGTCAATATATTCCTAAAAAAAAAGTATACATACCTTCACCTTCCACCCAACCTTATGTGACCTCACACACACACACACATAACATCATCCCAGCCATCCACTAGTTATTCCCATGTCACCCAGCCCCAACAAAACATGTCATATACCTATCCAACCCAACAACACAAAATAGACTTGGTCAAGATGATAATGGATAAGATGACTACCTTTATGTCATCCATCTCTAGGTCACATAACCTTATCTCTTATTACCAAATTTGTAATGAACCAATCCATCCATCTATCCCTCTCTGACCATATCCTCTATAATGGGAATTGCCAAAATTCTCTAAATTTCAAAGCGAGGACCCCAAACAACATTTAAGAGCATTTAGGCATGCATGTTACTTTATTTCCCATTATTATGCTCTCCTCTTCCATACATTTCCTATATCCTTATCTAGAACAACATTGGATTAGTACAGTGCCATCCCAAAACACTCCATCTTCTCCTTCACCCAACTAACCCAAACTTTTTTGGATCACTTTTAGATCAATATATCTAAGAAAGTTTTTGTTACTGACCTCTACTCCATTCACCAATTCAAAGATGAATCTATTACTAATTTCATGGCTCATTAGAGGAGCATAATCAACCAAATTTACTTTTCATTGCCTCAACCTAAGCTTATATAACTCTTTACCTAGGCATGTACAAAACACATCTCATCTACATTATGTGTCTAGAGCTTTTGGACATTTGATGAAGCTTTTACCATGGCTCAAAAACTAGAGAATAGATCCATTGATGAGGGAATATTAAAGTTAAAGAACAAAAATCCAACTTACAAAACCAATGAGCCCTCTCCTTCTAAACTAAACAACATAACCAATACAAATTCTAAGAGTAAAGCCATTTCCAATTATATTATCCTTAAAGTCACACCTCCACCATCTACCAACCAACAAAACCTAAGGAACCAAACCTCTTACCACTTCAATTATCTAAACCAAAACCAAAGGAACTAAACTTGGAGTAACCATAAGCCATTAACTCCACTTGGGGAGCCTTATCCTTCCATTTTGGAAAAGTTACTAAAATCCAAAATCATTCAACTTCCACCAATTAAACCACCTTAATAGTTTGATACTTCTCACCCTATGCTTGGTTGATATAATAAGAATGACCATTGTGATTTTCACCAAGTCATAGGACATGACATCAACAAATGTAATACCTTTAAATACCTTTTCCAATCCCTCATTGAGAATGGGGAGCTCACATTGGACAATCCTAATGCACCACCAAACCAAGCCCTTGACATATTATGAAAACCTTTCCATAATCATGCTCCTTCTACCCCTCATCATGAAAATAAACATGAACCATCTCATGAGGCACATACTATTAATGTGGTTACTAGTGAACCCATTGACAAAGAAAATTTTACCTCAACCACTTCTTTCCCCATTCCCCTATTGGAAGAAAAAAGACTGCCTTCTATTCATTTGGACACCTAAAAAAAGGAAGCAACCATATCCACACCTCTATTAGAGGATACCACATTTATGTCCCTTATCTCAGAACCATCCACCCCCTCTTTAGAAGCTATCTCACAAGAGAAGATGACTCCATCTACCCAACCTCTAATTGTAAAACCTTCTATCAAAAGTCAAGATAAAGGTAAGAGAACTAAACTAAAACTTTTAACCCCTTCTTTGATAGACCAACCTAGCCCTCTAAAACAACTAAAACCTCCACCCAACCAACCAACAAAAAACCCTTCCAAATTGATTCACCCTCAAACATATAATCCCACCAAGATAATTAAAGTGATCAAATCCCCTCCTAAACCAAAAACTAAAACAACCAAAGAGGTAAAATCACCAAAGGGCCCAAAACCCCAAATTTTACCTCCCTCAACCTTTCCCTCCATTGTGGGTCCCCATCCCTCTACCTTAAACACAAAATCCACCATTTTTACCAAAACCCCACCACCTTTATTGGTCAAACCTTCATACTTACTCTCTAAGGCACCTTTCCCCACTACACCAATAATCCCTAAGTTACCTACCTTACCATCATTTTCCTTTCGCCCATCGACCACCTTACTCCAACCAAAACCATCAACCAAGTATAACACTCTACCCAAGACACCTATCACCAAACTCATGTCCCCACAACTTTATACTCTAATACCCAAAACAAAAACCACTAAACCTTTACCACCTTTATCCAAATCTTACTTGTCCACCCTATAGTAGTTATTTCAAACTTCTTCCTTGAGGTTATGACCCATCAAATCTTTTGACCCTTCACGTACAAAACCCTCTTGGTTTAATGATAACTTGATATGTGCATATCATAAGGCATTAGGACATGACCCTGAGAATTGTAAAGCTCTCAAAATACTAGTTCACAACTTATATAAAGATGATGATCTATTATAAAACAAACTTACTTCATCCCCATTGCCAATCCAACCACCTACTCAACCCACTTGACCTTTGGTCTCACCCAAAAGTGAAGAAGAGGAACCGAAGGAACCATCCAACCTAGAGAACCCTCTTATCCATACTATTCACATGGTTACCTAATCTCAAGCCCAACAAAAGGATAAAGGGAAGACTAAGGCATCTATTCCTTGGACTTACCCCTCCCAAAACTCCCAAGCTAATAATACCCAACCTTGTCCATCTCCAAACAAACCCAAGTTGTCTATCTTAGGTGCCTATCCATCTAACCCTCCATACCCTAACCCATATGGAATATCCATCTAAAAATATATCCTTAGGCAACTTCACCAAACTCCAAAAAATATGAGTTTGTATGAGTTAATCTCTACCTTCCCCCATCATCATCAAGTACTCATAGAGGCTATGCAATCCATCGAGGTCTAACCCAATGATCCTCAACCTCTAGCCAATTTTTTTGGTACCCTTCAGACTTCCAACCTTGTCACCTTTAAAAAATTAGAAATACCTTCTATTCATTCAGAGGATCCCAATCCCCCTCTTTTCATTACAACATATATCAATCAAACCTACATCAAAAGGGTGATGATCGATGGGGGATCTAAAATCAATATTATCTCCTCCCATGCTTATGACCAGTTTTAGTTACCTAAAAACATCATGTCTAAAATCTCAATAGTTATTCATTCTTTCAATGATATTATAGTTACCACCTTGGGCACAGTTGTCTTCCACATTTGTGTAAGACCTTTTACTATTCTTGAACTCATTTATGTTGTAGAAAGAGAGTTTTAGTACAATATTTTACTCAAATGCCTTCAAATTCATGCCATGAGTTGTGTCCCTTCCACCCTATATCGATGTGTCAAGATTGAACACAAAGGGTAAGTTGTGACTATCCAAGCTAACCCTAGTCCATTTACATCTTACAATATGACATATCAGCCCAATGATGTCCTTCTTCCTCCATTATCCACTACATAACCATCTACCAATAACACAACCTCACTAACCAAAACCCATATCATTTCCATACCTATTGTTGATGAAACTTTGACTAGCTCATTTATCCCCTCTTCTTAGATTCCTATAGAAGACCTTATGACAACCACATTCCAATGTCTTTATTTTGGGGAATATAGGCTCTTAAATTTATATTCCTTCCTTACCCCCAAATAATATGGGAATCTTAGACATGATCCTTCTTATGACCCTAACATTATAACCATCATCCCCATTAGTCTCCCTAACCATCAAATTAATTTCATTTATGGGGGACTTGATCAACCATTTCTAACCCCTACCACTACATCATCCATCTAACCATTTACCTCTAACTTTTCCTATCTTAGCAAACCAAAGTTTGCTAAGTTGTATTTTCATAGATGTTCTTGGAAAGTATTTGGCCTCAGTCACTATAAACAAGGGCCTCATGAGTTACCCCATTTCAAAACTGTATAACCTCATGAGTCATTTGGCCTTGGGTATGAACCACCTCAAGAATCCACCAATTCACCCAAACCCATTTCCACCATAGAGGAAGATATCCCATCCATGCCAACTCAATCACTTTCTCCACTAAAAGACCCTAATGTCATCCCTCATAACTTTTTTTATCAATACTATAAGTTTGGGCCCTCTCATCTACCAAGATAATGGACAAACCAAGGTTCTTTCACTCATACATCCTGAAATGGTAGAGAATCATTCTCCAATCATAAACACCATCCAACATCAAGATGATGATTCCATTCTTACCCACCTAGGTGTAGGGAAGTATTATATCCACAAATCCCTTCCTCTTGAGGCCTTGAGTATGTTGAATGAATATACCATCGATATCAACTTGGGGACTCTAGATGACCCCCAAATTATCAAATTGGGCCAATCATTGAGTACCAAGGAGCTTCAAGATTTCTCCTCTTTCCTCCAAGACCGTAGCATAGCCTTAATGTGGTCTTATAATGATATGCTTGGGATTGACCCCACCATTCCTACCCATAACATAGTCACTCACTATGATGATAAGTATGTTAAACAAAAGCTTTGATTCATGCATCCTTGTATAACCCTTCTCATTAAATAAAACCTTCAATGTCTCTTATATATAAACTTGATTCAACCCATTGACTACCTCTAATGGGTCTCAAACATCATACTTGTCACCAAAGTCAATGGGAATTTATGAATTTGTGTATACTTTCATGACCTTAACCTCACCTGCCCCAAAGATGACTTCACTCTCCCTAGCATTGACCTGCTTGTTGATCCTATAGCCACCCACAAGATCTTATCTCTCAACATAAAACTTCTTTTATGACACCTTGGGGAAATTTTTTACTATAGAGTCATGCCTTTCAAGTTAAAGAACATTGGTGCAACCTACCAATGTGCCATGACTTATATTTTCCATGATATCATCCATAAGATTATAAAATACTATGTGGTTGACCTTCTCTAGAAATCAAAACTCTGAAAAGACAACTTGGTTATTATTATGATCATATTTGAATGTCTCATCCATTATAATGTTTTCCTAAATCCTAAAAAATGCATTTTTGGAGTCCTTTTAAGAAAAATTCTTGGATTCATCATCTCTCTTCATAGAATTGAAGTAGACCCTAATAAATTTATATAAATTTTAGACATGCATCCTCTAACCAACCTTAAACAACTCTATAGCCTTTAGGGAAGAGTTCAATCTATTCACCATTACATTTCCCAACTTTCAGACTAGTGCCAACCTTTTTATCACCTTCGAAAGAAGGATGTCTCTTTTAAATGGAATAGTGATTTTCAAAAGGACTTTCATTCACTCAAATAGTACCATTTTTCACCACATATCATCACCCCTCTAAAGTATGACCACCCATTTTACCTATATATTTCTACCACTGACCATTCCCTAGGAGCAATGTTGGTTCACTGAGATGAATAACACAAAGAGCAAGTTATATACTACATTAGTTGTATGCTTATAGAATAGAAAAATCAATATACACACATTAAGAAACTTTTATTAGCATTGACCTTTATGACCACCAAACTCTAGCACTACCTTCTTAACCATAAAACCTATGTCATCACTAATACCAACCCACTCAAATACATGCACTCTAAATCATATCTAAATAAGTGTATGGCTAAGTGGCTCATGATCTTAGCTGAATTTAACCTTGAATTCCTCTAATAGAAGTTAATTAAAGGTTAGGTCGTTATTGATAAATTTGTTGAAGCTCCTCTAAAAAATAACCAACCACACCTTCTTGCCTTTTTAGATGAGTCTATCATGACTCTTTTTCAAGAAGATGGCATAACTTGCCAAATGACTATGTTATTCAATGGCTCTACATTCCAACAACGAGGGGGTGCCAGAGTTATTCTTATTCCTTTGGATGGTGAACCCCTTCCTCTCTCCTTCAAACTTGACTTTGAATGCACCAATAATATGGTCGAGTATGAAGCCCTGGTGATAGGTCTTGAAACTACTCAAAGCTTGGGAATTAAGACAATCCATGTCTTTAGTGATTCCCAACTTATGGTCAACTAGGTTAATGGGTCCTATCAATGTAATAATGATGTATTTATAAAATATAAACTTTTAGTTGACAAAATCTTAAAATCATTTAAGCATTATGTAGTCCAATCCATTCCCTAAATTACTAATAAATTTGTAGATACAATGGCCTACCTTGCTTCTTAGATCCCTTCTCAGCCTTCCAATTCTAAAATATTTGTCACCATTCATCATTTTACCACACCCTCTTATGTCTAATCTAACCTCCCTACCATTTTTAATGTAGAGGAATCCCCATCTGACATTTGGTATGACCAAACTTTCAACTACCTCAACCTAGGCATTGTTCCTCCCAACCTCTCTAGGAATGCCTAAAGAGCTTTTATTTAGAGTACCTCTCATTACACCATACTAGGGGTAATAATTTACAAATGTGGTTTTTATGGTCTCCTTCTTCTTTGCCTATGTAGCCATGAAACTTCCCATGCCATCAAAGAAACACATGATGGGATCTGTGGAGGACACTTTAGAGGCCCAGTGGTCTCTAAATGTATCCTTCAGCTTGGTTACTATTGGCCCACCCTCAACCAAGACTATTGTGATTATGTAAAAAAGTGTGTTAAATTTCAATAGCATGCTGATTTACATCATACACCACCTAATAGCCTCAGAGTATCTAAGGAATTTTGTCATTTATCTTAATAGGGGCTTGATCTTATTAGGGAAATTAACCCCCACTATTTGTAGTGGTATAGCTCCATCATCACAACCACTGAATACTTCACTAAGTGGGTGGAAGTTATTCCTATAATCTCTACCAAATTAGAAAATATTTTCAAATTTATCAGCCAACATATCATCTACCACTTTGGTGTTCTTCATAAGATCATCACCGATAATGGCAAATCCTTCAAGAATAAATATGTCCAAGGTTTATGTGATGCATTTGGCATTGATTTAATCTTTTCCTCACCTTACCAACCACAAAAAAATGAACAATAATAAGCCTCTAATAAAACCCTCACCAAAATATTAACCAAAGTTATCAGTACTTCAGGTCAGGATTGTCACTTACACATCCCATTCACCTTATGGGCCTATCACACTCACATTCAAACCTCCACTAGTGCTACCCCTTTCTCTCTAGTATTTGGAATAGAGGTAGTCTTGCCTCTTAGAGTAAAAATACCCTCTCTTCATATATATTTGAAGGATATCATTTCTAAAGAAGATTTTCATTAGCATCATTTAGCTCAACTTAAGCTACTTGATTGAGAGTTATTTAGTAGCTCTCACCCACCTCTGTATCTATCAAGAGCATATCACACATGCTTATAACAAGCACCTCAAATAATGTGAATTCAATATCAGAGATCTCATCCTAAAAGAAAACCAACATGTGACCAACATGGATAAAAGTAAATGAGGCAAGTTTACTTTCAATTGGCTTGGACCCTACATCATCACCCATAGGTATAGATCAGGATTTTATCATTTATCCTCTCTCAAAGGTAAATCAAAACCTAAGCCTCTTAATGCTTTACATCTGCATCCATTTTTATATTAAAGAAGGATCAAGCTCACTTTTTTGTCTAACTTAACCTTATCCCTTGGTTATCAGATTTTCACCTTTATCGACCTTCCTCTTCCCTTTTTGAGGACAATTGATTGCAACATAGAACCATGTGATTAATCATGATATTCATGGCCTAATCCTAAATATGGGTACCACAACTCTACCCATAGCATGGTTCTCATGGATATTTTTCATCTCTAACAAGATGGAATCCCATGGTCATTGTCTCTCAAAACCACACCCTTTCACATATCATGAACCTTGTTATGTAAAGTTTGGCCCTCGTAAAGGTAAACCTCTGAACCTAATTAGACTGGTCCATGTCTAAACACATTTCATCTTGCAACAATTATTTGGCTCAATATCTTAAGAATTTTAGACTACTCCCTCAAAGGACAACTACCCAAAAACAAAAATAAATATTGCCACATGTAAGGTATATTTATCCCTTGAAGGACAACTATCAAGAACATTAAAACAAAGCCAATAATCTTAGACCAATCCCTTAAAGGATGGCTGGGTTAACTTTGTCAATAGTAGAGCAATATCATGAAATTTTCCCACATTAATCAACTTCTCATATATAGAAATAAAGTAAATGGCCCACTATCAAAACTAATCTAAAGCCATAATCATCTCTTAAACAACATAATAAGTAAAAAGCTGCAATCGGCTTTCCCATGTAGACTTCTCACATTGATCAGCCTACATGAACTTGTCTAAATACCATTCTTAGGTCACCTATATAAGAGGAAAACTAATTCACATGAGGTTTTCATAGATATCACCCATTACCCTTCACATAACCTATCACCTGTCTTCCCTTTTGACTATCTATAAATCAAGGGATTTAGAGCTTACTTGACACCTTGTGATCATGAAACCTTTTTTATCAAACTAACGATTGCTCATGTGTAGAATTTGAAGGTCTTATATTCATTAAGTTGACCTCACATTGGGATTATTTTTATTCCTTGTCACAAACATAGCATTAGGCCCTACTTTTAGCTTAGTGTGCATGGTCAACATTTTCACCATGACTGTCACCATCCAACATTACAACAATAATGGTGATTTTTTTGACATTAAGCAAGATTAAAATAACCATAACCATACCAATCATAACCATAACCATAACATTCATAAGTATCCACACAGCCTCACACATAATAACATTTGACGTACAATATCCAACACATTACCCTCTTATTCCTACCAGCCCATTGCCACAAGCTCTAAACATCATACCCTAACCATTGGTAATGTTTGCTTGAACATGGAAATCTTTTATTTTTTACTAAATAAGAGTCCACCCATAATAGGGGAATGACTATCTAATCTAATTGTATCAACAATATCCTAGACCACATAGCTCCTTGATACTAGGGCCTCTTCTAAATGGGACCCCATGTCTATGGTTCCAAGAAACTAAGGCACAGTATGCAGATATGGACACCATTTGTCTACCATACCCATGTAGATCTTAGGTTAGGTAAGGTCCATCCTCTATTTCTCACCACACTACTGACTTCCTTACTTTTAGAATCTCCTTGACCATCAAAAAAAAAATTTGCAGGTCATCACTTCACTACCACCCTTAAAACTTGACTTGTAGCGGTGGTCAACCTTAGCCATAGCGAATCTACAGATATAGATAGACCCCCACCTCCTAAAAATCAACTTGTAGTGGTAAACAATATCTCTAAACTCCTACCCTCACATAATTTTAGAAAGTGAAACCTTGTTATGTACCTAGGGATATGATATATGGGTTGATGGAGATGTTGACATGTGGCACACATCCCCTTAGTTATATGGGTATCATATATTAGGATAATAGAGTAACTTATGGAAGTATTAGATTGGGTAATGGTCAGCCTACATTGGATAAAGAGGTTACCCATCCATTGGTTAGATAGATGTATATATATAGGGGATGAATATCATGGTAAAGATATCAAGTAAGCATTGAGTCTTCTATTTTAAGAGGATATTGGAGGTTGTCCCCTTGAAGAGACATTATGGAATTAATTTCTTCCTAAAGGAGTATTATATGGTGTTTCCCTACCTTAAGGGTATTTCTGCATATATTGAATATCAAGATCATTACAAGTGGTATCAGAGCTTCGATTTGGGCAATTTGTGGAGTGAAACCCTATTTTTTTTTTGAATCATCAATAACTTTTGATTGGTTTAGAATTTTTTCACAAATTTTTTACTATATATGAGAAATAATTAAAATAAGTCACAGTAAAAAAATTGAGATTTTTTGATTCATTTTGAGGGAGTTATTTCTATTTTAGTGTTTATAATAATTTCACTATATCTTCTGAAATATAAGTAAATTTTATCCGAACATTTTGATGGAGATGTAAGAAGATATAAGAAATGTGTAGTAAAAAATTCAGAATTTTTTGAGTTGTTTGGAGTGATTTTTTGTGATTTTATGGATCAATTTTGACATTTTAGGGTTTCATGAACCTTAATTTTTTTGTGGATCATGGAGTTGCAAATATTTTCAGGGGAAGATGATATTGATGCTAGAGAATGGTGGATCCTTTTGGAGAATCATTTTACAAAAACTTTTGGGCAAAGATGATTAGCTCCTTTTTTGGTTGGGCCTGCACTAGATTGGTTTGATCAGTTGAGATGTACAAAAAGGTTTTCTTCATGGAAAGAAATGGAACAAATTTTTTTAGATCGATGGGCTATAAAACAAGAAGCAGAAAAAGAAGAATTAGTAGAAGAAGAAGAAGAAGTAGAAAAATAAGAAGAAATAGAAGAATCAATGGAAGAACAAGAAGAAGTAGTAGAAGAAGCAATAGAAGAAGAAGAAGAAGAAGAAGAATTGGATGATAAAGGTTAAAATTATTTGGCTCCAAATAAATCTGAGTCAATTTTTTATTTCATGAATGCATTCAAAAGAAAAAGGTTATTGTGTCCATAAACCCTACCAGTAAGTATAAATTCATCAACATGAATGTGTCCAAGCATCTACATGTTCAATCAAAGAATATCAAAGAGGTTTAAGTAGATGGCAAGAATATTTCAATGTTTGAAGATCTAAAGCTCATTATGGAAAAATATGTTTTACATTTAGATTTTCATGCTTTGGATATGGATAATGTGGATATAGTTCTTGGATATCCATGGTTAGAGACTTTGAGAATAATGAATATTAATGTTCAGAAAAAGTTCATGAAGTTTTGGTATAAGAAAAAGAAGACCACTTTACAAGATATCATAGTGAAAAAAGACACCAATAACAATCCGGGTAGATCGTGAGGATGAGATGGAAATAGGTGATGAAGAACATGATGAAGATTCAGATGATATAGATAAAGACACACTAAAAATGAGCACTTCATCTACTCAAGAGACAAAGAAGGAAAAGGTGGATAAGGTCAAAGTATTGGAAAAGGTTGAGGTATATAGACACCCACATCATCATGAGAGGAAACAATCATGGAACCAGGTGAAAAAGTGTCATAATAACAATCATTTTGTATATATAGGAAATAAAATTTTCAATCATTATGGATATGCATGGAATCCAAAGAAAAAATACTATGTCACATGGAATGAATGGGGAAATCACTATGATTATGCATGGAAGAATACCTACTATGGTCATGGTTGGAATTAGAGTAGCGGAGTGGAATATGGTACATGGAATAAAAAGAGGAATAATTATGATTGGACACCAAAGCAATCTAATTATAATCATGAACAAAATTAGAGGAGCACAATGGAATTTATAAATAAGCTTGGAGAGCCATCACCTGCCAAGATCACATATGGATGGCTAGATGATCAAGATTGGACACAAGTGTGCAATTATTTGAAGCACACTCATTATTTAGTTTCTTCCTATGTTTCAGGGATGAAACATGTCAAGGAGGGAAGTAATGTTATGTACCTAGGGATATGATATATGGGTTGATGGAGATGCTGACATGTGGCACACATCCCTTTAGTTAGTTATATGGGTATAATATATTAGGATAATAGAGTAATTTATGGAAGTATTACATTGGGTAATGGTTGGCCTACATTGGATTAGGAGGTTATCCATCCATGGGTTAGATAGATTTATATATATAGGTGATGAATATCATGGTAAAGATATCAAGTAAGCATTGAGTCTTCTATTGTAAGAGGATATTAGAGGTTGTCCCCTTGAAGAGACATTGTGGAGTTATTCATTCCTAAAGGAGTATTATATGGTGTTTCCCTACTTTAAGGGTATTTCTACATATATTGAATATCAATATCATTACAAACCTCCTCAAAAAAACACCTCTTCTTTGGATTAGCTCCATTAAAGATTATTTATGGTACTTTGCATTATGTTCTATTCTAATTTATCCTACCTTGCTCATCTATATCTCTAATCCTACTTAATTTGGGATCATTATGGTAACTATTTAACAACCTACTCCATTCAATTTCATTGACACCTTCACCAAAACCCAAAACTGTTGTTTCACCAAAATTTCTCCCTTAACCCAAACTAGCCCATGTGGTCCATCAAATTGGGGCAACCAATTTGAACACCACTCACCCAAACCTTGTTGAACTATATTGGCCTAATTTTCATAGACTCTGTAGGCACTGATCTATGGGTATCTCAGGACTAACAACTAATTCCCATCCCTTTTTTTCTTCTCACTCATTTTCATTACTAACAATGCTCTCTTTCTTAGGGCATCATACATCAAGGAAGATTTGAGTTTTTTCTTCAATGTCCTTATGTTTTAACACCATATAATACTTCATCTTAAGTCTTTCCCCCATTGTTGGGAGAACTAAATTGGCTTGAGTCATTTTTGGACTATGTAGGTAACACTCAATTACTAAGGTTAGCTTGGCCACTTCCTTTACTTTATTTTCCCTTCTCACCTAAAATCTCTTCCTTCACTTCTCTACCTATATCTTAAACACCTCACCATTTTTTAAGCTTGTCAATCTCTTCTAATCACCCCTTCAACTTGTCAATCTCTTCTAACAAGTTGATTAACACATACCTTCTCTTTTCAGCTTCTTGTCCACCTATCCTTTGCTTCCCCTCATTCTTCATCCCTTTCCCATTTTCCATCCCATTCTCATCTCCAAAACCACCATCTATTTTGTTTCATTATTCATCTCCTTGCATATCACCACCCATGCTTACTTGGTCAAGATACCATCTACTTCTTCCATCTCCCCTCATCCTCTTTGTGTCCTCATTTCACTATTTTTTTCCTCATGTTTCCTTTTCTTCCATTTATTTCCTTATTTTTCATTTTCATCACCAAACTATTTTCTCTTTTGTATTTTTTAGAATTGTTTTCAAACCTTTCATGGCTGACCATATCCCTCATTCTCCCCTTACCCTTCATGATTATTACACTTCTCTCCTGATCCTTTTCAATAATCTAATCTATCATTTCATTTTTTTCATCTCCCTTAATGCCCTTCCTTGATCTTCCCAACTTATATGACCATGCCTAGCTTCTTTCATCCTTCTCCACCTTTTTCTTTATCTGACCTCATTATTTTCTCTTTATCCATCTCCTAGTCCACCTTTACCTCATCCCTTGTGGTATCTCCCTTATGTTCTCTAATTTCACCTCCACCTCTTTAGAGTTTAGTCACCAGTTATACTAATTATATATACATCTCTTTATCTACTTTCTTGTATCCTCCACACCCTTGTGGTATCTCCCTTATGTTCTCTAATTTCACCTCCACCTCTTTAAAGTTTAGTCACCAATTATACTACTTCTATATACATCTCTTTATCTACTTGATTTAAGAACATCCCTTTCTTATTTTAATTCCTTTATATGTTGCACTTAAGCTCTCTTTTTTATCCCTCTTGTTAAGCATGGGATATACTGAGAGGGGGGTGAATCGGTATATCATATATCTTTTTAATCTTTTCCTTAACCAAATTCCACTTAACAAACATTTAGGATATGCAATAAAAATCAAACAATAAACACCACACAAGATAGAGAGAGACACCAGATATAATGTGGAAACCCAATGTGGGAAAAACCATAGAGAACAATCTCAAGTATATGAATTAGCACCAACCCAAACAATATTTGCAAGCCAAGCTTACATGAGCACTAATCCCTTTACTGAGCACCAATCCAACAACTATTCATGAGCACTAACCCATAGGAGCACCACACCCCTTTGCCGAGCACCAACCCAGCTACTATTCATGAGCACCAACCCACAGGAGCACCAACCCCTTTACCAAGCACCAACCCAACAACTATTCGTGAGCACCAACCCATAGGAGCACCAACCCATAAGAGCACTAACCCCTTTGTGTATACCACACACCTATCTCTCAATGTTGCTATCTCAACAAATGATAGATCAATAAAACATCTCTTTCCTCTCTCTCACCTTTGCTCTTTTAACCTAGATACAACAAATACAAATCATATTCATCTCTCACAATTTCTCTTCTAAGCTAGCTATTACAATATCAAATCAACCTCTATCTCTCAAAATTGATCTTCTAAGCTAGATATTACAATATAAAATAAACCTCTACCTCTCATGTTTACAAATGGCTTCTCAAGCCTTTATTTATAGCTTTCCAAATGACCTTTGGCCTTCCCCCTTTGTGACCCTTCAATCCTCAATGAAAATGGTGCCAAACTTGTATGACCCTTCATATTCAAGCCTTTGAAAAGTCATCTGGTGACCCTTCATGATCAAAAACATCCTTCCCTCTTTTGTCCTCATCTTGGTGACTTTTCATATTCCTTAAAGTGTCCCTTCATGAGAAATTGTGCCCTTCCTCTTTTGTCTTCACTTGGTGACTATTGGAATTCCCCAAGATGACTCTTCATGGGAAATGTGTCCCATCCTTCTTTTGTCTTTATCCCATGGCTCTTTGACTTCTCTATGGGCCCTTATTTTGTCTCATATGTAACCAAAAATATATTCATTAATAGTAAATAAATATTTACTCATATTAGCCAAGATATATTTATTACAAACAACATTAAATACAATGGGGACTTTATCACCAACACTGCTAAACCTTTGACATCAATGACAATATTTCCAACAATCTCCCCCTTTGTCATTGATGGCAACCTCAATCTTGAAACTGCCACATCTTATCACCTACACATAATATCATCTAAAAACATACAGTAACTCCCCCTTACTGTAGCAACATGTACCTATTCCCTGTAGCTATTTTTTGCACCTGTACCTATACTTATTATTCTCCCCCTTTGACATCAATGGCAAAGGGCCTACCTAGAGCTAACACTTAGCTCCCCCTCAACTGATGCTAAACATCAATGGCAAGAAGTAATAGAAATTACTCCCAACTCCTCTTGTAGATCTTTGAATGTGTCCTTTGATTGTGCCTTTGAGAAGATATCTAATACTGCATATAAATCTTTACCTATCCTTTGATAATCTGCAATCAACTCATTTGAATATTTTCTTCTAACCTCACAACCTTTTGCATGAAACTTTAATGTATATCCATAATCACATATTTGACTTACACTCAATAGATTATGGTTACAAACAATTATTAGCTTTGGTTCTACTAATATCTAAACTTAAAGTACCTTTTTTGACTATCCTGGCAGTGGTTTTATCTTCGAATTTCACTATGCCACCATTGATCTTCTTTACTCTTATCTCCTGTCATATGCCTCAAACATCTACTATCAATGAACCATGGCTGATCTTTATTTCTTACATGCAAAGATGTTTTCACCAACATAGAGTCTTCAGCTTGTTTCTTTTGTCATGAACATGTCTGAACCTTCTTCTTGATGAATGGAGCTTTGGAACTCTGATCCTTCTTCATTGAATATGCATGAGTATTATTTTCCTTCTTTTTAAAACTGTTAGCTCTTTTTCAGCATTCTAATTTCTTATGGCCATAATCATTTTAAACACTGCATATGCAATAATCATTCTAATAGCCTCAAACCATAATACTGATGCAAAATTTTCTTCAAAAATCTATTCCCCCAAAAGATATACAAATTAATCTACCAACTCACCTTCTTATCATGCAACATATCCAAGACCCAATAGCATCCACCATGCTTCAATTTTTCTTAAAAGTGTCTCCTTAAAGCCTAGAAGAGACACCCCACACAAAAGGGTCTTAGAAAAAAATCTCATGAGATTCCCACATCTCCTCTACTTCTTCCTTGATCTTCTTGTGTTTTTCTTTCAAAATCCGTTTAAGAATGTCTAGCCTTTTTAACTTACTAACCTTATCATTTATGATGTTTTTCATCTTCTCAACTTTCACAACTATCTTATCTTGACAAAGCTCATGCTCAAATGTAACAAGAGATTTTGCACAATCCTTCTTATCTGATTCTTTATCTAGTATAGCAAGTAATTCATTTTTAATTTTAAACTCAACCTAATCAACCTTTACTATTTTAGGTCTCTAAACCTAAATTTGTCTTTTCTCATATTTTTTAGGGGCTCTATATCCTTTGACATACCTTGAATATCTTTTTACTTTACTTTGACATAATTTAGCAATATGGCCAACCTCATGACAACAAAAGCAAACAATATTTCTCATACCTTTTTCTTGAATGTGACTAAATTCTCCCTTTGACTGATTTCTTCTCCTCATACAATCTCTTGCCCTATGACCAACATGATGAAAAATAAAACAATGACCATGAAAATAATTTGAAAACTTAAAAGCATTGGACTGCCTGATTGGCTTCTTTGATTTGCCTTCAAAACATGCATCCTTCTTTCCTTGGACCAATATTTCATGATCTTTTTCAACCTTGATTATAAGCTTCTCATGATTATCCTTTAAATAACCTAACTCATCTTTCAACTAATTACATTCTTCTTCTTTTGATGTTAAAATTGAATTTGCAACCTCTAACTAATTCTTAAGATCCTGAATAAATATCTTATTTTATTTTACTTCTATAGCCAACTTAGAATCCAAGATACACACCTATTCCTTAACAGCCTCAACCACAGATTTCAACTCTTGATTCTCCTTCTTTAGCTGCTTGGCCATCTTATGCTTTTCTTTGATCTACCTTCAAGCTATTAAACCCTTTCTGAAGGAACTTGCTCTGATACCAATTGTTAAGCATGAGATATACTGAGAGGGGGGTGGGGTGAATCAATATATCATATATATTTTTAATATTTTCCTTAACCAAATTCCACTTCATCAAACATTCAAGATATGTAATAAAACTCAAACAATAAACACCACAAAAGATAGAGAGAGACACCAGATATAATGTGGAAACCCAATGTGGGAAAAACCATAGAGAACAATCTCAAGTATATGAATGAGCACCAACCCAAAAAATATTTGCAAGCCAAGCTTGTAGGAGCACCAACCCCTTTGTTAAACACCAACCTAACAATTATTCATGAGCACCAACCCACAATAGCACCACACCCCTTTGCCGAGCACCAACCTAGCTACTATTCATGAGCACCAACCCATAGGAGCACCAAACCCTTTACCTAGAACCAACCCAGCAAAAATTCGTGAGCACTAACCCATAGGAGAACCAACCACTTTGTCAAGCACCAACCTAGCAATAATTTGTGAGCACCAACCCACAGGAGCACCAACTCCTTTGTGTATACCACACACCTATCTCTCAATGTTTCTATCTCAACAAATGATGGATCAATACAACATATCTTTCCTCTCTCTCACCTTTGCCCTTATAAGCTAGATATAATAAATAAAAATCATATTCATCACTCATAATTGCTCTTATAAGCTAGATATTACAATATCAAATCAACCTCTATCTCTCATAATTGCTCTTCTAAGCTAGATATTACAATATCAAATCAACCTCTATATCTCATGTTTACAAATGGCTTCTCAAACCTTTATTTATAGCTTTCCAAATGACCTTTGGCCTTCTCCCTTTGTGACCCTTCAATCCTCATGGAAAATGGCACCAAACTTGTATGAACCTTCATATTCAAGCCTTTGAAAAGTCATCTGGTGACCCTTCATGATCAAAAACATCCTTCCCTCTTTTGTCCTCATCTTGGTGACTTTTTGTATTCCTTAAAGTGTCCCTTCATGAGAAAATTTTCCCTTCCTCTTTTGTCTTCACTTGGTGACTCTTGGAATTCCCCAAGATGACTCTTCATGGGAAAATGTGTCCCATCCTTCTTTTGTCTTTATCCCGTGGCTCTTTGACTTCTCCATGGGCCCTTCTTTTGTCTCATATGCAACCAAAAATATATTCATTAATATTAAATAAATTTTAACTCATATTAGCCAAGATATATTTATTAAAAACAACATTAAATGTAATTGGGCCTTTATCACCAATAATACTAAACCTTTGACATCAATGACAATATTTCCAACACCCCTCTAACTACTCCCTTCACCCTCCCTATCACCTTTTTCCTTTTCAATCCTCTACCCATTTTGAGCATGATATGGCCTCTAAGTTATTCCACTCAATTTTGTTTACTATGAGATATATACTAATCCTATAGATCTATAACGAAATTGGGTAGGACTGAGGGCTCATATGACCAACTAGAAAACTTGAGCATTGTTTAGCCATTGGGATGAAAATCCCCACCTCTTCTCATCTTTCCTATTTTAAAACCCTTTTACTCTAACCTTTGAAGATGTTAGAATCAAAACTAAAACCACCTTCAAATGAAACATTTGGGATACCCACTTGGGGATTATAGATACACCCTCTCACATGTCCTAACCTTCTAACCAATAATTTACCTTGATTCTCCCTTTTAGACTACATATTCTTACACCTTGAAATATCCCTTGATTTAATGCATGAAATCCATATCCTACTCCCTTAGTTAATTAATGTTATTATTTTTCACCTCACTCCATTTTAGAAAACCCCTCAACATCTTTCTCTGTATTCCCTCAAAAACTCAATACTTACTTATTTTGGGGCCCCATTGACTCAGGGGTCAAGGGTTCAAAGCTTCACCACTTCTTGTTTACCCACTTTACTACTTTGCTTCCCAAAACCATTGAATAATAACCTTCCATATCCTATAAATGACATTATTGTGGAATGTGCACAATGTCAACTTATTTAGAAGGTGATGAAATAACCTATCTGATTACCATGACAATTTGAGTAGTTTCATATTTTCCAAATCCTAGTACCACATATTTCTACATTTTCTTTTATTTGTGATGGTGGTAGAAACTTCATGCTTCAACCTACTTATCCATGGCTACAAACTATTTTTACATATTTGACATAATCATCTAATTACATCCTAGCTTACCTCATCTATCATTTCTACCACACACATCAGAAACTATTTGATAGCCATCTTTTCCACCATTTGGTGCTTCCCTTTTTCCAACATCCTTCACCTAGACCTACCTATATGATATCCAATTGGGGAAACCAAGTTAACCAATACCCTTTACCTTAAAATAACTACATTTGTCTTGATGTTATTTTTGGACCCCTATCCATGAAACTATGTAGGTATAGTTCACTTGTTGTGTGCATCTGGAGTCAACTCAGCCATCTCCTTCTAACCCATACCCGATTCACCCATGCTTTCACCATGCTCACCTTGATGTCAGTTATTTTTGACCCCAAACATTGGTTCTTTTTTAAATAACTTTTGATTACAATGACCAACCATGCCATGTTGAAATTTTAAATGTTTGCACCACCTCATGCAAAATTAGACCATTTTTTTTCTCAGGGGCACTTCCTACCCTGGATACCTGAGTCAATATTGACCCTATCTAATAACCTTGATAAGACTAACTTGATCAGATATGACCAATGTTGGGGACTAGTTACCTTGTATTTATCATAGAACATGACCTTTGTTATCAACACTGGCACCTTTAGTCTTTGTGTAATCTTGACTATTGCACTTAGTCATATTTTATGAACCCATTAGCATTTCACACACCTAGCTACCTTATGACACCACCTAGTGCCTCCCCATCAACTACTTATCAAACTTATACTTTATTTGACATTTCCTCATTGACTCTTAGTTTGAGGAGGAACACCTCCTCCCATACTCAAGGTACCCTGACCTTTGACTAAGTAATTAGTTTTTGTTTTGTAGTTTGTCAATTCAAGACTACATAACAAAAAAGGGCAAAATGTAGACATTAGAAAAATACACACTTATATTTTGATGCATAAATACCTCAATATCCCCTAAAACTTATTAAAACTTCCCAAAACCCCTCTTAGCCAACCAAATAATGATTTTTTTAGTCACAAATATCATTCAAAATCACTATTTAAAATTACTATTCACCCTCACTACTCACTATGGGACCCATAGTCACTATTCATGATGACATGGTAAGTGACATGGCATGTCACATGTCAAGTGATATAAGAGTTGATTTTGGAGGTGATATGGTAAGTGACATGGCTTAGAAGTGATTTGGCTTGATGTGGGACATCATACCCCACTTGGAACCCTTCCCAAAGTGCTTGATGACCTCATTCAAGTATCAAAAGGCCCCACCTTTAAATATGTAAAATTCCCCCTTAAGAGGTCATTAGTCAATATGTATTTTTGTATTCCCACATGAGATTATATTTTAAAAGAGATACCTACCTCTTTAAGACTTTGGGAAAGACAAAGGGCACCCATATTTGACTTTTTAACCCAAATGGAGGCTCACCAACCCAAATGGGAGACTTTCCAACCCACATGGGAATCCCAACCAACCTCACATTAGACTTTTCATCCCCCCACATGGAAAATGGTGCCACATTTGGATGAAGACAAATAAGGGTGGTAAAAATTCTTTAGTCTTATTCAAACCCATGTTCATGATTTCCATTCAAACTTGGATTCATTTGTTAAGTGGAAGATTTTCCAACCCACATGGGAATCCTCACCAACCTCACCTTGAATATAACATGCACCACTTAGATAAATTATAATTTCTTTAATATTCTCCTATTTTGGCATGTTTCTTTACACAAAAATGCTATAAATACCCCCCTCACCTTCACCCAAAGGGAGGTTAGAAGTTAGCCTTTTATTGTTAACATTTTTGTTAAAAGTTTTTGAAGGAGGTAATCATTTTTAGGGAGATAATAATCATCTTGTAGAGAAGATATAAATCATCAAATTTCTATCGAAGTTTTGCCAAAATTGCTTCAATAACATCAACATCAACATCAACATTCTTCTTCAAGCTTAGAATGTAACCTTGGTTTTATTTGTTGCAATTTAATTTCTTATCCCTCTTGGCCTATTATTTCTTGACTTCTAAAGCCACACTTTGGCCTTCTTATTCTATTTTCCTCCATATCCATTACCCTTAACCTCTTCATTTTCTTTTCCCCTTTATCCATTTACCTCTTCTCCCATTTCCCTCTTTACCATCTTCACTCTCTTTATCCCATTACCCTTTTGACACCTTAATCATTTGTTGCCTTATCCTTTCCAACCTTCACCCCTTAAACCTTTGACATATCAGATGTTTTCCATACCCAACCACATCACTCTTTTGACCCTTGCCATTTTACTAAACCAAGAACCAAAATTTGCGTTTAGCTATTTTTTAGCAATTTTAATTATTTAGACTATTTACTTTAGTTTAATTATCTTAGACAAGAATTTATTTTTAATTATTTAAATTTTGGTTATTTGATATATTTAATTTCAATTTTATATTTTAAATACATTTTTACTTCTTTTTTATCCATCAAAATTAAATGTTAAAAGCAGGTGGATTGACAACCTCTTAGAAAGCTTTCACTTCTAACATCTAGCTTACACTAGGCAATCCACCCATCCCTTTGTCTAATAAAGAAGTGTGTGGTAGTTTTTTTTTTTTTAGGTATTATTCCCTATATAAATAAGATTTATTTACAATCATATGGATTCAACATGCACATTTTAATAAGTTTCTCTACACACCCTTCATAACTAGTTTCTACTCTACACACATAGAAAAAGCAAAAAAATAGATCGAAACAGTGGATCATGGAATTGAAAACAATGAGAAGCAAACAAGAATGTAACACAAGAAGAAAGAATAATATAATAGTGTCCAAGGGGCCATCTAAATAAGGGATATGGGCACATGTCACTCAAACTACAAACCAAGCATATAAGGCTTGTTCAAATGCCACATACACATATAATTGAAATAAGCAAGGTTTGCACAAGGGACATAGGCACATAGAAGAGTAAAATAAAAGGATATTAGTAAATTTAAAAAGTCACACATAAGAATAGAATCAAAGGAAATTTTTAAATGTCTTAAGGCACATATATAAAATAAAGGAAGAACTGAGAAATGCAATCACATCTAGATATGTAAAGCAAGAAAGGAAATCATGTAAATAATAGAAATACAATAAAATTTAATGAATCAAAGAAATAATTGAAATTATGAAATATATGAATAACAAAACTAGGTATATACAAATAAATACATAAGTTCTATACAATAGTAAATATTGATAGAGTAATCTATGTAAGCTAGTAAGTAATGTACATCAACATGATAACTAGAGTGTGTGGTGTAGGAATGACATAACCTAGATTGTTTAGTCATATATAAGATGCCTCAAATGGGTAGATGTGTGTGTGTGTGTGTGTGTGTGTGTGTGTGTGTGTGTGTGTGTGTGTGTGTGTGTGTGTGTGTGTGTGTGTGTGTGTGTGTGTGTGTGTGTGTGTGTTTATGTGTGTGTGTGTGTGTCTTGAATGTATAATTAGGATACCACCGTAATGGGTATATTGAAGTAATCAAGGATCTAGATGTCACTACACACACTCAAAGAAGATCAAGTAAAGCATGGTAATATAGATAAATCGACAAACAATAGCATAGAACAACAAATGTAGGTCTCTCATATAGTATAAATGTAAAGCATGGATAATGCATAAAATTGAAGTGTTTTTGTGTTTTAGAGTTATCTGAATGTTTTTAAATTTTCAAATTTTTGTATTGCTTTTGGTATTTTTGAACTATTGAAATGTTTTTGTATTTTTTAAATAAGATATGTACAATCAATCAAATAGAAACTATGTAAAATTAATATGAAGAATAAATAATACTAATTTATGACTCCCATAAGATATTCCCTATCATGGTATCATGTATCAAGGAGAGGGATTGTGCATGATCATGAAGTATGATGGAAGGGCTAAGACTATGGATCTAAAAATTATATATGTTATAAATATTCTAGAATATTTGAAGTAGAAACTTACAATGGGGTCCCATTATAACTATGAGAAGTGGATGTAATTTTAAGGACCTTAGGGACCCATCTGTTAGTAGGAGAAACTCTCTAGACATGTGTTCTATGTGTAGAGGTATGGGATCTCAATGATGCTTCCCAAGGTGTAAACATTATAGCTAGAAGTTGTCTAGAATTCTAAAACTATGGTTACTCTAAAAGAGACCTCTATGGAAGTGTATAAACTCTCTATACTAGTGATAGAGACCTCAACTATGTCTAAATCTAAACTAGAAGAAGAACTAAAACTGGTAGAGAAACTAAAATTGGTGGCTAAACTAAAACTAGTGACTACAAAGTAGAAGATGGCTTTGAAGTGGGGAATGGTAACTTATATAGAACTCCAACTATAACAACCTGATTATCATGAATGAATTTCATGCATCTATAAATTATAGAAGGTACTACTTAAAGTTTTTATGATCAATCAAGTAACATATCAAAAACTCCTCCCCTAAGAACAATAGTAAATGGTGTGGCCACATGTGTTGGACCAACCTATAAAGGAAATACAATCTCACCTAATGAACTATGTATGTGCTCACTAAATCCACTAATAACTATGTCCATTAGAGTAATATCCTTATCTAAATATCCCAAATGCTACAATAATCTCATAGTGCACATGTTCAGACTAGGTTTATTGTCTATGAGAACACTATGAATAAGATGATTATGAATGTAAGCTCTAATAAAGAGTTCATGATAATTTTAATCATCCTTGACTATATATATATTTAAAAAGGAGATGGAAGGTCTAGATATAAATCTAAAATTATATACACCAATCATGTTTCTCAAAAGATGTAACTCATCTGAAGGTGCCCTATATGTATCTAGTGGGGGATGTGCATGATATGCATGGTAAACACCTAATGTATCCCTTGTAACTTAATTAGAATGTTATGGAAAAGTATCTAAAAATATTTTCAAATCTTTATCATGTGTTTTCTTTGGCTATGGAGGCTCAACTGAAGTGCTAAGGTAAATAATGTTGCCATCTATCAAGTCCTATATCTTGTCTCAAATTAATGCATATATTTGTTGTATGGCCTAGTGCCCTATGAAACTCACAAAATGTATGTTTATCATATCTCCATGGAAGAGGCTTTGTTAGATCAAATTATCAAATAAGAGGGAGAGATATGATATTACATTTCAATAGCTACTATAAAACTCTGGTTAGAGGAATTGGTATATTAGTAAAGGTTCATCGAGGAGGTGCTAATAAAACCACATGTTGTAGGGGTTCTAAAGCCACATTGACTATAGGCTACTTATGACCCTTTTTATAATTGAACTTGACTTTGTATGGGACCTTATTGCTACTCTTATTTATTTTTATGATATACTTGTGTACTTGAGTTTTCCTATTGAAATGATTTTGACTTCCCTTTCCTTTAGTATATGACATAACTCAGTGAAGGAATAGAATATTTTAAACATTATTGAATCATGTAAAGCTAGTAGAAGACTCTAATTGAAGAGATATTATAACTCTTAATCAACCATGGTGCTATTAATCTTAACCAAGATAGTCTTATATCAAATAACATAATCTATGAGATGCTCATTTGACCTTTGTTTCTATTGTGCAACTTGGGCATATGAAACCTTATGACCAATGATGATGCTAAAATGAGATAGGAACATGTTAGCTAAAGGATTAAATATATTGACCAACTAATTTGGTAGACTATAGAACCATTTTAGAGCATAATCCTTTGGACTTCATGGAAATAGTTTGGTAAGTATCCAGTCATTTGGTACATAGTCCAAGCATGCTATGTGAAAGGAGTGATTTTGGGTAGAATAAAACTTAGTGGTAAAGGTGTAGAATCAATTTGACATGTCAATGGTGTATACAGTAGAGAAAAAAATCCAAAACCTACATAGGTCTAGAGGTATCTCACTCAAGATGTAGCACCTTGGATTGAAGAGATATTATCTCTTGCACAAGGGCTACCAAATCAAGAGACAAAGATGTATTAGTTGTAGCTGGTGGCATAGAGGAAGGTTGGGTTGTTTTAGGGAGTTGTTGAGACATAGTTTCTCCCATAGTATCATGTGTAATTGGTTAATCTAAAGGAATGGAAGACTCGACTTGTTTAGCCTTTTTTATTTCCATGATATATTGTAAAATAAGATTGTGATCTTAGGGTTAGTCCCTAACTCTTTCTTGAAAACTATGTAGGATCAAATCTTTGTTGAGGACAACTTCATTATAAATAATTGGTTGAAGTTGATCAAGATTCTGATGTCATGGATCATGAACATTAGTGTTTATATCATCATTATTATTCTCATGATTCTCATCATCAAAGTTATCCTCATAGAAATTGGTGTAATCTTGATGTGTAGGATTTGTAGTAGGAACCTGAGTTGGTTATTTATCCATGATATATGGTTAGGATGAAGGAATCTAGGTGAATTCAAGAGGGTTGCCACTAATTCTTGAACTTCATCTCAAAGGAAGATATGTAAGAAGCTTAGATGGCATAAGGAAAACAACTTCAAAAATGGAGTAGATTAAACAAATATAGTCAAAACAACAAACTGAAATATGCATAAAAATGATACAAAGCTCACAAATGTGTAAGGTGATACCACAAGAAGGAAATAGGAGATAGTATATGAAACAAGGATTTTAAAAGAAATCTTTATTATTATTTTTTTGAAATTACTACAAAATTTTAAAATTTGATGCAAATTTGTGATTTAAATATGTAAGTTAAAAATTAGAAAAATATAGGAAAAATACTAGGAAAATACCAAGACCTACTATGTGCAACTAGGGTTTAAAAGAAAATTATTTTAAAATAAATACAAAGTTTTAAAATTTAATGCTAATTTTTTATTTTATTATGTAGGTAAAAATTAAAAAATATAGGAAAATTTGGGAAAATATGGGGACCTAGTATGGGCAACTAAGGTTTGAAAGAAAATTATTTTAAAATTAATACAAAATTTTAAAATTTAATGCTAATTTTTTATTTTATTATGCAGGTAAAAATTAAAAAATATATAGAAAAAATCAGTAGGAAATTTACCCTAGAGTTTCTAGGGTTTTCATGCACAAAATAAGTCAGGTTCACCAAATGATTTAATTTTTTTTAGGAATATTGGAGTATTATTCCTAATTTAGGTAAAGGTCAGAGTTAATTAAATAAGTTAATAAATATGTAATAATTAAGTTACTAATTTGTATAATTTGTACCTTTGTAAAATAGTAATAAGGGAGAGAAAATAAGACTTGGCTAGAAACTAACTGATATGGTTGTTACAGTATCTAAAATTCACTGTGTAGGATTGGGACACTCACAAATCTAGATCTAACTTTTGTTTATTGATTGGATAAGAGTGTTGAAATATGACACCCTAGGGTTTGGTGCTATAGTCCTCTTTTGCCACTATTTTCTAGGAGACCTAAGCTTTTTGGGTTTTATTTATTGTGTTTGTGTGAGTCTACCGATGATATTTTGACTATTAGATGTCCACAAAACTCCCTATAGATATTATTTAGTCTTCAAACCCTATACTCCATTATGCTTTGACAAAATTTAGGAAAGAGGAGGGGTTAGTATGTGTAAGATGCACTGAACATGTATCCACACCCCTTGTGTGGGCATGTTTCCTACATACCAATACTCTGAAGAGGGATCAAACCATATGTAGTTCTCCCACTTGATTTGCTTTATGAAATAGTCTACACAAAGATGTAAATGTTAAAACTAGGTGTGCTTGAGGTGAGTAGGAATTGGTGTAAGGATTTAAATAAGATTTTGGTTGTATTGGATGGTTGTATGCAAATAATAAGGAAGATTTCCTAAGTAATCTTGCTTGTATTATTGCTTTCTTTGTGATATTTTCCAACCCTTTTTAAATGAACTTTAAATGGGATTTTATAGGGATATATTGGTCATGGGTCAAATGTATTTATGTGAGGCCGATAAGGAGGATAGGAATAAAAATAAACTAACCATTAGAAGTAAAAATGCACTTGGATAGGAGTGCCAGAAATAGATACCCTAGGGTCTAATGCTATAGTCCAAGTTGGGTGCTATAATCTTGAAGGAATAGGATCTAGGGGATGGAATCATCACTAGAAATGTATCTTAGAGGAGGTGGAATTACTATTTGGAAGGATACACATGATTGGGAATCAATGAAAAGATGCCTATGAGGGTGATGAAAGTAAGCACGAGGGACCTATGGGTTAGGTGTCATTAACCACACTCAAGTTACTAATTTTCACATTTTATATGACTATAATTAGTGATGTTAGACAAAATTAAATCAAAACCATACTAAGTAAGCTTGGTTTTGATAAAGTGGATGATCTTCAAATTCTATAAATGACCTTAACATGATATATTTTCATGTTCAATTTTCAAGGTTTCTCAAGGGTCTAAATTTTTAAAAAAATGGGGGTATATTGGCCTCAACAAATGGCAACTCATGGGGGAAATATAACAATATGTTAGAACCTAGAGACTTTGAATTACAAAAATAATTAGGTCATCCAATTCATTTGATCAAGATCATTATCTAGATCAGATTATGGTTGAAACAAACCTTGCACTTGCATAATTAGGGCCAAATATCAAGGCATAACCATACTATGTATGTGCTTTGATTTTAATTACTATTTGCCATGGAATTCAACAAATAGCTTCCAGGTTTCATGTCTTTAATCACTAACAGTGACTTATAGCATGTTTGAAATATTCATTAAGAACCATGATTTTATCTCGAGGAAGGCTTGGGCATTGCTTTACTAATAGCCAAGCATCGATAACATCAATATAGATGCCTTTGGTTCCTCTCAATTCCTTTCTCCACTACCATCCAAGCATCCATAACCTCAATGGAGATTACCAAAATCACCTATGCTCATAAATATTCTTGATTTCACATTTTATCATTCTTTTTTATTTTTTGTAGACTTTTATGCTTTTAGCAAGGTCAGAAACCAAGGTAGTCAGGTTTCAAGATTTGGCAAATGTTTGATCTTTGGAAAATCACCTATGGATACAACCATTATCCTAGGTAAAGATGTTTATTACATGTAATTAGGGGTATACCATGATAGTTTTATCTCTCACCCTACAAGATAAAGTCTTTTAAAAACTATTTTGAGGTCAAGACAATGGTCAAGTTCTCATGAAATAGTTGGCTTCTTCCATTGGTTTTTACTAGTTTATCCATGTTACAACATTATGATTTACATTTTAGGACCATGGTAATCATACACATGAGGTTCACACCTAAATTTATATATTTTGGGAATTTCCAAGTAAACTACACAACTTTGAGCTCAAGATTTTCCAAAATGACTCATTAGAAACAAGGAACAAGGCAACCAAAGCAAACACATAATAGAAAATGGAGAATCAAGAAGGCAAAGGAAAGTAAACAAATATATACATGATTATATAAAAACAAGGATAAAAAAAATAACTAAATGGAAACTAGCTAGCCTACCTACACAAAATCTAACCATCTTACAATTTACTCCATGAAGATCTTAGGAGGAGGAGCAAAGAAATAGTGTTTGAGGTATTGCCCATTAGTGGGCAATGTGAACTATACTCCCTATATATATTTGAGCTTTAAGGTTTTGTTCCCTAGTGTTTTTACAACTTTAGAGGGGCCAATCTAAAAAGGTGTGAATTTTCCATATTTTCCCTTAGGCTTAGATGTTTTGCCCCAAAGGAGCACTAGGTCTCCTTGTCTAAACACCTTAATCTTTGACCTTTTGTCAAACCACCTCTTGAATATGGTCTAATGTTTTCTAAAATCATCAAAGGATTTCTCCCTTTCCTCTTCCATCTAAATTATGTTCAAAAATCTTGAGTTTTCTAACTCCTGACCCTCTTCCATATATTCTTGCATGAATCTATATGTGGGAAACTTAAGAGTGATATGAAAATGGGTTCTTGGTCATACACCAATAGAAAAGGTGATGACTTCAATTCTTGTTTAATATTTATCCTATCTACCCATAATTCATACTTGAGTAACTTGTGCCATGTCTTGGGTTTGTCTTCAATAGATTTGTTGATTTCTTTCATTACATTTTTATTGGTAGACTAAGAAACTCCATTCCCTTGGGGGTAATGGTTGGATGAAAAATTTAGATAGATACCATTATCATAAGCTCATTTATTCATATCTATGGACTAAAATGAAGACCCATTATCACACACTAAAGATACTGAAGTTCCAAATCTAGTAAAAATGTTTTCTTCCATGAAGTTGATCACCTCTTCCATCCTACATTATTTAGTGGCTACAGCTTTAGCCCACCTTGTATAGTAATCTATGGGAGTTAGGATAATTTTTTTACCATCATATGATTTTGGGTTGATTACTCCTATAAATTCCAACCCCCAATATGCAAATGGTTTGTCAACCATGATTTATTGTAGAGGCATTGCTACCTTAGGCTCCTTGGTGTTAAAACTATGGCAAGAGGGGAATTATCTCACATGCTTATGAGTATCTTTGAAGATAGTTAGCCAATATTATCTATATTTGAGAATATTATGTGTAGTATTCTTCCTTGATGTGTGTCCATTTACACAGTTCTCATAGAAGGTACTCATGATTTGAGCAGCTGTATTTTGAAACACACTTGAAATAGACTCCCTTAAAGTTTTTTTCTATATAAGACTCCATTCTTGATTGGATAATGAGAAAATTTGAGCCTTAGAGCCATTTTTTGATCCCTAGATAATCCTTTAGGACAAGTACCATTGATTATCAAATGTATGATTGAATCATACCACTCACTAGCTTGAAATTTCTATTGATCCACTTGCATAATACTTAGCTTAGGGTTAGCATTAGCAATCATCTGGATCAAACCTTAGAATCTTACTAATTTTTTTGTTTTCATCTCTAATTCAATATCCTACAAAACTAACATCTACTTACCTCTATTCTCTCCGAACTCATTCTAACTTAATATAAGTTTAGTGGCAGGGTCAGGTAAGATAGTATGCACCTTGTTTATAAGGATATAATGCCTGAATTTCTTAACTACCTTAACTAATGCATATGCCTACTTATCAATCAATGAATAATTTAACTAAAAATTATTAAAATTAGTGATCATAAAAGTTATTAGGTGATCACACCCCTCAACTTTTTGATTTAATACAATAGCCATGGTATGATCATAGGAAAATGAATACAGGTAGAAGTCCTTTGAAAATTTAGGACTTATCAAGACTGGAGCCTAGATAATGGCCTCCTTAATGTCATTAAATTCCTTTATATATTATTCATTTTGTGATACCTTATCATCTCTCTTGAGCATGTCATTTAGTGGCTTTGAAAATCTTTGCAAATCTAAATATGAATTTCCTTACAAAGTTTATCTTACCAAAGAAGGACTTTAGATCTTTCCTACTATTTGGGGGATCTATTTTGGATATGGCCTCTACCCTTTTAGGATATATAGAGAACCCATCCTTGGTTATAACATTTCCCAATATTTGGCCATCAATAACACAAAAAATACTTTTCTTGGGGTTTAAGGAAATACCATACCTTCTGCATCTTTCAAACACTTGTTGAAAATGCATGAAGTGATCTCTATTTTTATAAAAAAACATTATATCATCCATATAAAGAATGAGTAATTTACCTATCATGACCTAGAATTCATGGTCCATATCTCTTTGAAAAGTAGCTCTTATATTGATTAGTCTAAAGGGAATTCTCTTGTAAGCAAAAGTTTCCCACTTGGTGGTGAACATTGTCTTCATCATGTCTTCTCTATCAACCAATACCTAGTTATAACCTAAAAAGCCATCAAAAAAAGACATCATGGATAAACCTAATATAACTTGTATAACCTGGTCAAGAGAAGTAAGAGGATAGTTATCCTTCTTAGAAGCTTTGTTTAAATTCTTAAAATCAATAGAGAGCCTAATCTCACCATTATTATTCTTGATAACTACTAAATTAGCCACCCAAGTTTAATGCCTGATGGGGAAGAGTATATTAGCATATATAAGTCTATTAAACTCTTTAAAAATCATTGGCTTTAAGACATGTTTTATAGGCCTCTTTTTTTTTGAATGGTTTAGATTTATATTTTAAGGGGATGTTGTGAGTGATGACAATATGATCAAATATCTTTAAGTCATCATAATACCATGGTATGCCATCCTTATATTCGGTGAGGAGATCTTTACCTTTCTCATTCTTAGTATTTGTGCAGGATTTTCCAACATTTACTAGTTGGGGTTGATCTTAGATATCAAGGTCAACAAAATTATAATCTTTCCCACTTACCTTGGGAAACTTAGAAACTTTAGCTAGTTTTTCCTAATTAAATAGTCTCTCTAAGAAATCATCCATTTAGGGATCTTGTTGTCATTCAACTAAATGACTTTACCATCAAATTTGTCCTTCTTAGATGCATTTTCATTAGTCTCATTAATAATGTGAGCATCAAATGCTATAGAATTGGTCATGAAATCTAATATCTATTGATCATCACTAAAAACTTGAAATGGTTGATATTATCAGACATTGAAGGATAAGGAACCATCTCAATGTTAAAATTGGTGGAATATTGGTTGGGAATGAGGTTAGCTACAACATATGCCAACTCATAATTAGCTTGGTTTTCTTATCTTGGGATGGGGGTGATGCTAAAATCATCAAATGACTCAATCAACCCCAAACCCTAAACTTATACCTTTTTAGGTATGAGAGATTGCATTGGTATTTGCTTCTTACTTGGTTGACCACTAGTTTTGAATCCCCATAAACTAGTAGATCTTTGACCTTGTCCTTTGTAACAAATTGTAAACCTAAGATAAGGGCTTCATATTCATTAATATTGTTAGTGCAATGGAGTTTAAGTCTATAGGAAGCATGACATTTCTCACCAATGGGGTTAGTAAGGACAATACCTACTCCTAATCTAGCATTATACCTAACATCATCAAAATGTAATTTCCACAATCCAGGAACAACATAAGCCCTCTTAGGATCACATACCTTATCAATATCTAGGGAAAAAACCCTTAAGTCTAAGTTAATTATGTTGACCCTCTCATTCACCAGATTATACTCAGTTATCATGTGTTTCATCCTTGGTTCTTTCTCAACCCTGATCTAATTAGGGACTCCTTTCTAAGGTAGTTACAAATGGGAGCAATCTATGGACATGTACCCATTCAGGTCCTTGGTCCACTCCCTGATTAATAAGATTTCATAAAAATTAGGTATATCAATAACTTGAATATCAATGAATTATTATACCCTAGGCTCAAAATCTAATTACATGTGAACATTTAAAAGTTTCCCAATTAACTTGACTCTAAATTTGTCTAATTGAGTTACAAATCTATCAAACTTAATAAGAGTTTGGCCAAGTTATTTTCATACACCTACTATTATGATGTTAGTAGAAGCACCATAATCTAGTAAGCAATTGTGTAAGTTCTTACCAAACATCCTAACAGTGATCAAGAAAGGATGAGACTCTACTTTAGCCTTGTGTACAATCGCATTAGCATGGTTAGCCTTGGGTGGCTTGTTGAACTTCTTTAATAGAGATTCTATTAGGAGGTCCCTTTGCTCTTTAGTTTTCATGTAATGTTATATTAGAATTTATTTTATTCATGTCCTCCACAATATTATAACCATTTTTATTAGAAGAACTAGGAATCTCAACATTAGGTTTAGAAGTACTCCCTTTAGGTGGCTTATGATTATTACTTAAATAAGTGTTTGGAGGAGTTCCAAAATTGTTTGGAGGCATTGAGGTAGTCAAAAACTGCCTCTACTCTCTATTACTCAAGGGATATATCTTCTTTAAGAACTATTGAAAGTTTTGGATCTCCTCAAGGATCTCATTAGGTTCATTCTCTTTCTAAAAAGGGAAATCAAAAGTATCCACCATGAAGGCTTGATCAGATGACTTGGATCCAAAATCACCTACACTAATTTCCTTATTAGGAACCAATTCAATTGTATCTAACTCCTCTTAGAAAACATCAAAATCTTTAAAAAACTCAATGTAGTTAATTTCACCATGCTTGGTTGTGCAATGTACCCTGCAATAATTAGGTAATGCAATATTAGTTAGGTTAATGTACATGGTCTTCTTTTTAGAAGATGGCTTATTATTCCTATTATTATGAAAACTATCATTCTCAAATCTATTATTTGGCCTATCATACCTTTGAAATGAGAATTTTCTACCTGAGATTTTAGTAGTATTTCTAACTTGTTTTTGTAGCTGAAGAAAATTAGTGCTCAACTTTTGGATCATTTTTAATATAGACTCATTTTCATTTTCAAGAGTTTTAAAATTATGTACCTAGTTATTGTTAGCACTATAAGTTGGTACCAAATCTCTTTTATAATTTTTATTAAATCCATTGGTATGATGATTTAAGAATCCTAAATTTTGATTGGGAGCAACATGACTCAATGGCAACTGATTTATGTTTGGGAGTTGGTTTATTGCTAGGATTCTAGTTATTGTTGGGGAATAAGTTCATCACAATAATATGTGGGTTGATGTTTATTACATAGTATTTCATTTTACCCTAAAGCTAAATATGGTCATTGATGGTGGTTGCCTCATAATAGGCTCTTGCTAATGAATTTATAGTTGGCATGGATCTCTTCAAAAATATAGAGGTCATGGGATATATTTCATCCTTGTAGATTTCTAAAGCTAATACATCATCAAGCTTATAGGTTTATATGGTCTTGTTGTACATTTTATAAAATATAGCATTAAAATACCTAATAGGCTCACTTACATCCCTTTTAATGGTGGTTAACTAATGGTAAATAACACAAGGATTGACAATCTTACCAAATTTATCTATAAACACATTGGTGAAACCATCCCAACTAGTGATGTAATTATCAATAAAGTTTAGGAACCATTCATAAGAAACATCCTTGAAGGTAAAGGGGAATAGCCTATAAGCCACATCCTCATGCATAACATTTAAAAACCTTAAGGTAGCTTTAAAAGACTTAATGTGTTCTTCAACAGTCATAATACTAGTTGGATTAAATTTAGGCAAATACTTCTTAGAGTTATGTGGGAGATCCTGTACCACAACTAATCCATTGATTGAAAATTCTCCCAACCATGCCATACCTAGATGAAGTTTGAAGTCAAAGGTACCTTGAAGAGGTAAATTTGGAAAATAATTGGATCTCTTACACCTACCTTTGTCATGTCTGGCTTTTATGTGGATCTCAAGTTCAAGAAAAGGTTCCCTTGTCTCTGAGTGTGATCTAGCTCTAATATTTGGTAATTCTAGATTAAAATTTGAAAACAATGTTTGAAATATGATATATAGGATAATCTTTATAAGGAACAATAATTAAACCTATATATTAAGCTCATTTTGCAAAGATTTCTTAAATAATAGTAAAGGATGTTGACCTTTTGCAAAAAATAGTTCAAATATGTATCCAATTAGGCTAATATGATCTATATTTATAATTTTAATCTCAAATTAACTTATATCTATGAAATATATGCCAAACTTTGATCAAAACAAGCCATCTTGACCTTCAATACTACAAATTTTCAAATTTCAAGTTAAATTTACCAAAACCAAGCATCAAACTTTAAGGAATCTTGATCTTTGCCAAAGGAAGAAAAAATATATGTCATCAATAAAATATCAATGATATTTATACTTATAATAAAATAATTCACTCAAAAATATAGAGATACACTAATCTTAGACCAAAACATGCTAAGGATAACAAGGATTCAAAGAATTCATAATGGTGCCCTCATTCTAGTACTAGTGGAAATGTGTGTTGATGTCTCTAAATGCACCATAAAGGTTCTTAGTTTTTAAAGAAAACTTATCATTTTATAATTATAATAATTTAGAGCATGAGTAGTAGGTTACGGTAACTTGAGGTCACCTGTGGTGAAATAGCAGTAGAGATATGTATGAGTGTTTCATAAAATTTATAATAAGTGATGGTTGGGAGCCATCATTGTCCATTCCTTGTGAATTTTTTAGGATCTATGTTAAATTAGTGAATTATGATCCAAAATTCAACTACAAATTAATCTATATGTATATTGACAATGAAATTTAAGCTATAGTAAGATGGTGTAAAAAAGGGAGAAAAGAGAAGGGTGAGGCAGAAAAGAAACAAGTGATTACCAATCTTAGTTTTAAATATCATGACAAAGCATCAATTTCAATTGAGTATACATTTAAACTAATGTACAATTTAAAATATCATAAGCTTATATTTCACTATATAGTAGGCAAACTTCAAAGGATAATGTAAAGAATCACAAGTAAGAATCAGGTCTACTTTTAAAGATTTACTACTATAATCAAATAACATTTACACATCTGAATATAGAGCAAAATGAAATGAAACAAACCCAATATATTTTCAACCAATATATCACATGCATAAATTATAAACCCTATGATAATAAAATGCAACCCATAATTCAAAGACACTATTCAAATTTAAGACACAAAACTAGCAATTAAGAGAAGAAGCTATGTTAACAATTGACACATTCAATCTAGACAATATTTATTGAATTCCTTGATTGCACTAATTCCTCAAAGTATAAAAATTTATCAAAATTTATCTCTCTTCACAAAATGGTGATACATGCCTTTATAAAAATATTAGGTATTTTACCAGTTAGTTATAATCTATAGGTGTAAAAAAAATAAGGATAGTTGTCCTTCTCAAGATGGTTCTATAATACACTTGTTTTCTATAATTAGACTAGCCTAAGAGCAATATGCTAATAGAATAACATATGCCTTACAAAACAATATTCCTATTTTAAATATTATAATGTTTTTATAAAGGAATATTAACTATTGGGTGGGCCCATTACCTTGGGACTCCCTTATTGCTCCTATAATAGCTCCATTTCCTTCTAATGTTGCTTCTTGATAAGATCAAGGTCCACATCTAGTTTCATGAGGTATATTTCTTCTTGATCAACTAGATCATTCAAATCCCTATCATCTCTAACCATAGTCTACTTTATGCTCCTAGACTCTGTAATCTTATCCTCAACATTAAAGATCATGTCCAAAATTATTCTATTGTCCCTACCAGATTAGCCTTGGATTTTTCTCTTGGCTGACTACTTGACTAAGGTGACCCTATTCTTGAATTCAGCCTCATCAATGACTCCAAGGGCATCAATCTTGTAAGGATTAACCTACATGGAACCTAATATCTAATTAATCCTAGTGATCGATTCATTTTCACCTATCAGGAGCCTATCCAAATTTATTATCCACACACTTAAGCCTTGGATTTTGTAGACTAATATACCCAATATGGAATTTATATGGGCCAAGATGATAGGTTTGAACTTAGGAATCTTCTTCCCAATTCATATGTTGATGAGATCCTTTAGATTGGTTTCTACTTCTTGTCATTCTATTATAATTTCCTTGGCTACTTGGCTTTGTTGGCTCAGCACATCTTGCCTTAAATTCATGGACTATAGAGATATAAGCATATCAAAGAATGAGGATTCAAACATATCCAAAATGGCATCATTCATAGAAAAAATAGCATGTGTCTCAAGGTTCTCCTTCTCCTTCTATAAATTATGGATCCTCTGCTTCATTCCCCTAATTCCAACTTTATCCTCAGCTAGTTGGGCATCAAGTAAACTTTCAACATCCTCCTCATGAATAAGATGCTCTAATAGATGTTGTCCTTTAATAGTGGTAAATCCAATAAAATTTTCCACCTTATGAAAGGTGAACTCTTCAATTCCCACCATGGCCTACCTCATGGTGACCCTTTCCAATCCAACTATCTCTAGATTAAATTAGATAGTGGTGAATGGATCTATAAACTTGGGAGGTTCTACAACCTCAATTCATAAGCTACTTGATGCTCCAAGAGTATCCATCCTCTTGCCTTCAAGTTATAAAGTGACCATGATTCTTCTTTATTCTTTTTACTTTACCATATCCCTAATCCATGGCTGACTATCATCATGCGCTTCAATATTGGAAAGTTTTGGCATGACCCATTAATGGGAGAGAGAAGGTATCTTTTGAAAATTTTCATAAATAATCCAATCAGGGATGATTGGTCTATGAATGGGGAATTCATCACTGAACAACTTTATCTCACTTGTGGGGTGAGAGATGGTTAATCTTGGTCTTTTGGGTCTAACAGGGAACAATGCCATTTTTGACTTCCTCTTCTCAATAGGAGCCACTGGGGATAAATCAAGAATAGCCTCTTTCCCTTTATCTTCTTTAAGTTCCCCTACTTGGATTTAGGCTTCTTTAATCTATTCCTCTTCTTTATCTATGTCATATACCTATAAAAGTTCCCTTAGGGTAACCTCAAGTGTTTCATTTGGCCCTAAGGAAATCATGTCTAAATACTCAACTAGGGAAGGTGACATTTGTGGAAAGGTTAATGATGAGGGTCCCTCTCTAGGTCTATCTTCCAGCCTCTCCTTACCATGGCTTTATTCAATTTACTATTAAAGTTGTGGCTTCTCCACTTGAGGTAGTTCTTAGGATATCCCTGATGGTCCAGGAAATAAGTGATACTAGAGATGACACATTTACCATGCTTTTCTTGATGGCTTATCATATTTTTTCAACCTATGCTCAAGCTTGACATTGTGCCCTTTGATCCTAGCCAACACTTCTTCATAGTTCTTGGCTTTAATGTAAATGGTGTTGTGAACACTGAGCTAATGCATATATTAAGGATTGGGTAATTTTTTTTCCTTCAAATGATTAATTTCTATACTCTTTAGGTCCCACATTTTTAGCTCATCCAATTGAAACACAAATGAGTCTTTGTGCTTGGACATGGTTTCAACCTATTGTCAATCTTGTAGTATAGTCCTTCTAATAATTAGAGGGAAGGGGTGGAGAAGACCCTTCCTCTTTTCCTTAAAAATTCCATCAATGTCATGGATGAGCTGGGAGGCAATTTCTTACTTAGCCAACTTGTTAAGAACATACACTAGTAATATGTAGGGTTGGGACATGATCCCCTCAATCCTAATGACTATGTAGTCTAGATATAACTAGATGTCACCCATCATCTTAACATATTTCTTAATCAGTGGATGGACTCTAGGTATGGGAATAACTATAATAGCCTTCACTATGGCTAGGTAGATGTAATCATAAATAAATTCCATGTGGTTTATGTACTTAAAGATTTGTAATTTTGAATAATGGTGGGAAATGGTAGTTTTTCCCTCAAGAGACCAATTTGTAATCCCTAATAAGTTGACAGAGGCAAGTAGGGAATCTATTAAGTGTGACATCATATAAAATTGTTTAGCTATCTTCCTTTTCATATTAGTGAACTGCTTGGTAAGGAAGACACTGATCTTATCTCCAATTAGAGGGGTAAGAATTTTGTCTAACATGAAATGCACATTGGGGACCCATATTTTATTAACATAGGTGGTTGAGGGAGCTCCCATTACTTGATTTAAAAAGGTCATGATCACCTTGATGCCCTCTCTAGACTAAACTATTGGGATCTTACACTCAAAGTCTCTAAAGACATGAGTTATTTTATGAAACTTGGGTCTAAGGATGATGTCTAGGTCATGTTTGCTAGTCCATTCTTTTATTTTGACAAGTCCATGTGGGGGATTGGGATGTTATAGTATTTTTCAAAATCTATAGGGGAAATGTAATTAATTTTTTTTAGAATTTTCCAGTTTGACGATCCACACATTATCTATATTACCATCAATAAGGATAAGATTAAGGACATTTATGTAATTCAATACCTTAGGGTTTGTAGTAGCATGGTGAAGGTCAGTCATCTAGACAAAAACCAAGTCATAATACCTCCTACTTATTATGGAAATTCTCTACTCCTCATTTGTGATGGGATTTAACTCCACCATAGAAAAGAAGAGTTTAGACTAATTCTTGATGCCTGGGGAATTCAAGGCCACAACATCCAATTTAGTGTCTTTGAATATTCATCCCTCATTATTTGTTGATAGGTATATTTTAGTCTCCTCCTTCAGTTATAGCCTATGAGCTACCATGGTCTCTATTTTTAAAAATTTCTCACATTGGATTGAAAATTGGTCTCTGTAGTAGCTCTTCTTGTGCTTACAAACATAATCAAGTTTTTTTTAGATTGATTTCTAACTAATTGAGTTATCTTGGGTCACTTTTATGTAGGGTTTAGGGTTTTAGAGATTTAATGGTAGGATATATCAATACTCTAGCTCATACATGCTTTGGATTTGATTTGGACCTTTACCTTTATACCTTTACATTTTTGAGCCCACAAGATCTTGTATTTTGTCCTTTTCTACTTGTGTGGTGTTTATGTGGCATCAATCTAGAACTTTTTTTATATTTTTCATCAATTCATTTTGAGTACTAACTATTAGCATTTAAAAATACTTTATTTTATTTTTCTCCATTAGATCAAAATCCTAGATTAACATGAGCCATTGATTATGATCTAGGATCTCACCTATTTATTGAATCTTTGACACAGTTCCCTATGGTTGTGCCTCTTAGCACCTATGTAGGCCTTCTAAGTCCCTTTTAAAATTCATCAATTATTATACTGCATTAGATTGTGGAGTGTGATGAAGTGTGAACTATTGGATCATCTGTCAGTTTTGCTTCGAATGTGTTTTTTCCATGCATCGAGCATGTGGGCTCTTGGGACTCCATTAAAAGGTCTTCAGTGTTCTCATATCATTAGATAAAATTCCATGATAAAGTGTGAACCATTGATCTATAAAAAATTCCCAAACTTTAAGTTAACACATTATTAAGGTTGTACTTAGGCTTAAAATCCTTAGTCTAGGGTTTATTTCATGTTTATTAAACATAAAATAAACTTTAGGCTAAATTTTTTATGCCTAAGTTTTCTAGATTTATGAAAAGGATACCAAGGTTAAATATTTTAAGCTAAAGTTTATGTTATGCTAGATAATCATAATGTATGCTTTGGGATAAAATATTTATGTTAATTCCATAGAATATGACCAAAGGGATCAACATGATATAATTACCTAACAATAAAATAAGAGTTTTATTACATTAATAAATACATTAAAACCTTTGGTTAGAAGCACTTGGCCTAAATTATATGCTATCAAGACTCTGTTTAGAATAAGACTTAATATAAGCCTTTAGTCTAAGGTTCACGACATTTAAACAAAATGAAATGAGGACATTAAAGTATAGATGTAGACTATGTTTTATTTTACATATACTTAGACCCTAAAACCATTTTTATATTCACATATTGAATATTCCTAGTTTTGAGAATATTTTGAGCACTTCCATTAGCCTAAAAAGTAATTCATGAGCTTTCTATCAAGATTTTTGATTATATTTTAACCTTGAAAAAAATAATCCATTAGCTTAAATTTGAAGGCTCATGGATGTCAAATATATCTTTATAGACATCGAATGATGATCATTTAAATGTCAATTTTAAGCTAGTGAATATTTTAATTTGATGGGATTAAATTTGTTGATCATGTAAACATCAAATACACCCTCACAGAGATCAAATAATGGTCACATGAATTTTAAGTTTAAGCTCATCAAATTCCTATGACCTAATATGAGAATGCCACTTGGAACCTTTGTGGGGCTTTCCAAAATCTTGGACTTAACTTACTCCATTAGATCATGATATGTGAGCAAGTGAGAGCCATAGGATCATGATTCTAGAGCTTACTCATGATTGGTTTCTTTTTCAAGTGATACGCCTTTGACTTTGATCATTAAATGTAATGGTACCACATGTTGATCTTGTGGGCCTTCCATAATCCTTTGACTTTTTAATTATGCCTCACTTCATTTGATCAAGTCCTCATGGTGAAGTGATAACCCTTGGATGAAGTCTAAGGGCAAAAATTTATTGATGCCTTCATGCCTTTGGATCCTTTTCCCATGATGAAGCACTGATATTTAGATCTTCTAAGATGGATGATGCTTAAGTCTAATCTCAAGCCTTTCTCACTCTATTGGATCAAATATTGTGATAAAAAGAGGGTTTTTGGATCCTACAAGATGCAATGAAGTTAAGTTAAGACCCATAATGATATAAAAGACTTAGGCTAAGGTGTTAAGGCTAAGGTCTTGTTCATTTTAATAAATATGATGGGGCCTTAGGCTTAGAACTTTAGGCTAAGTTAAGAATCTAAAGGATTATGATAACATAAAATTAGACTTGGGGAGCTAGAGCTTAAGCTAAGGTGTTAAGACTAAGGCCCATTTGTATTAATAAATACATAGGGACATTAGGGTTAAAACATTAGGCTAAGCTATGAAATATTAAAAGGACCCTACAGAATGAAAATTAGTTAGGCACACTTGGAACTTTAAAGGGTAAAATAATAAAGGGGACCAAGCATTTTAAATTAAGATTTAGTTATGTTTAAAAATATGACTAAGATTAAAACATGAATTTTATACTTAGGTCTAATATAGATTTTTAAAAGGTTCCAACCAATTTTCAAATTGAAACTGAGGGTTTTGCTAGGGTTTTGGAACATGAACTTATCAAGAATAAACACCAATTAACCTACAACTAAAATCCAAGAAGACTATTTATTAGCGATGTTAGACAAAATTAAATCAAAACATAACTAACTAAGTTGAATTTGGATAATGTAGATGATCTTCAAATTCTACAAATGACCTTAACATGCCATATTTTCATTTTCAATTTTTAGTGTTTCTCAAGGGTCCTAATTTTAAATAATAATTGGGGTATGTTGGCCTCAACAAAAGCTATGATAATCCTATGATTTTACATAACTTACTCTAGAGAATATTATTTTTATGGTCTAAACAATATCCTTCCTTCTAACTATGATCTACCACTATCCTCTAACTACTCTACTCATACTCTACTTTCCTATGTCCCCTTGCTTTATTCCATATCAAATCTATCCCAATATTTATATTCTTATTTCTTAGGACCTTTCATTCCTTCCTCCACATAAATTCCAAATTATCCAATTTCTATAAATTATGTAGCCTCTTTCTAGGCTCCCCTCTCTTCTACATCCTCTATTTTACTCCTACTCCTATTTGTAGTTACATCTTAGTTATCCTATTTATTCCACCTTCTTTGTTATATAAAATCTCTTTCCAATCCCAAAATTCTCTCCTCATTATGTTTCTTTATGTCCTCCATACTCTATATTTATGTTTAAGTTACTTTATTTATAGCCTCGTCATTCACTCATACACTTCACACACCCCTATAACACCTAAAGTGACTACTCTGTGTTAGTATGGATATGTACCATGTCCTTTTCAATAACCAACATCTTGATAGGAATATGTAGTTGCTAGATAAAATTTCCTTGGATGCCTCTCACAAATAGATCTTGTGTAGCCTTTAAAATTCATATATTTTTGTACAACAAATTCTATAATATATATTGATATTAGTTTTTATCTAGTTATTTAATGTAGAGTCTAGTCAATATCTAATATTCTTAGGTTTTCTAGACTTTATTTTATCCAAGCTAGAAATTTTCTCCTCCTTTACAAAATATAATAGAATTCCAATTTTGATATCCATGTGGATAATATTCTAGGAAATTCACACTATAAAATCTCATATATCTCATTATAAATTACTCATAAATAGCCTCTTGTGTAAAACTCCCTATTATTCTTGCTTCTTCATATACAAAATTGAGAATTCATTCATTAAACCATTTATCAATGTTTCTCTATATTTTTAGCCATGATAACATATTTTAAGGTTCCACACTCGCTACACTATTCTTATTAGAGGTTCCATTAAAAAACCATCAAAACTTGCTATTACAAAGATAATTGTGTGAAGTGGGAACAAAATTATTATGTAAACATAGTGACATACTAGAACAAGCTATTTTTTTGTTAAATATGGAATATTTATTCATGATAAGGTTGTATTAATAAATACATAACATTTAATATTAATTTACATGGTTAAATAAATTTAGAAAAATAGATCATTCATTGCACACAAAAAATGATAAAATAATTTTGAGAAAACCAATTAAAAATTATACATTAATCTTTATCGCATTAAAATTATTTTAAAATATAATTGATTTTTATATATAGAGTGTTTACAAAGTGTTTTTTCTTCATATTCCTTCCTTTCACTATAATAAAATAAAGACTATTCACAATATAAATAATCTTAACATTATTTTAAATGCTAAATACATCCAAAATGAGATACAAAAGACAAAATAGTATGAGTCATACACATGTCTATCAATTACAATCTATGATTGTTTTATCCATATTTACTACCAACACATATATAAGTTAGATAGGGAGAGTAAGATGGTTGTTGATGTGTTGGAATTTGAGGAGTTATGTCCCAGGTGATTAGGTAGTGGTCTCCCTTAGATCCTTATCAATCTCTTCTCAGTGAGCCCTATGAATATTTTTTTGGATGGGGAACATGTTTTAATTCAATTGTAACAAAATTATTTAGGACATGATGGCCATAGATGGAAGCATGTGATACTAGGATGTGGGTGCCATACATCTCTATATATCTTGCCTTATATTCTTATGAAATGGTTGACACTTTGTGAACAAATGCTTTTAAATTATTTAAATTTCATCTTTCCTTCAAGATATGTTTTGTTTTCATGTTTTCTTTCGATAATTTCATATTTTGTAATTTAATGTTAGTGCCAATAAATTGATAATGTCCTCTCTTGAAATTAGCAAATGTAGTACTTAGAATGTGTAGCCACAACTCTAATTAATTTATAAACTCTTTTTATTGTAATATTGGTAAGCCTATGTGCATATAAGCTATATATTACTTTGGAGGCCCTATGTGTAATTATACTATACATATTTCACATGTTTTTATCTTATAATGATAATACAAATCAGTCATACCTTTTCACTTCCCCAAACTCTCCTACTATGTGACTAAGAGTTCAATCTCTTTGTGAAACTTGACATAAAATGGTATAATTGTAGTTCAACACATTCTTGATTCTAAAAACATTTATGTATTTGTTAAAATAGAAAAATCCCTTTTTTACCTTGCCATATCCATAATTTTAATGTTTATTTTGAGACAAGTGCCTCTCCCTATTACTTATAAGTCAGTGAAGTGAAATTTAATAGGGCCCTAAGAGAATTTTTTTTGAATTGGTTTAGATAATTGAATAAGATATCCTTTTGTCATATTGAAATTAAGCATATATTGGTAGTTTTACATAGCTTGGATATCTATTATAATTAAGTCACATCAAGGATCATAATACCTACATTAAATGCCCTAGAGTGTCCCAACAACAATATTAAAATGAGGGGATGTAATTTCCTTATTGTCCCCCAAATCTCCTTAGGATACCCAATATCATAATTTCACCCAAGGTTAGATTTTAATCATGACAACATAATCATTACATCTTATTTGATAATTTATTATAAACTTTGAAATAATGATGATGAAAATTTGTTAGGACCATGAGCCTTATCTCCTTCCATTGAAGAAACTACATATTTAACTTCCTCCATTGAAACTAGTTTTGTGTGACTATTATTATCCTTAAACTTAATGATTTGAAGTACAATATCCAAGAGTTTATTGAACTCTCTTATAATGTCAAAGTGTTCATTAGCAATTTTTTGTTTAAGAAATAAAAATATCTTCTTTCTTAGTGATTATAAGATTAGAGCTAGAATCCTCATTATCTTTTCAAATTTTAGTGATTATGTTAGATAATTTATGTTTAATATTAGATAAATGGAATAAATTTTTATTATTATACCCTTAATTAAACAAAATCACGCCATAATTTTTCCTCTAAAAATTTTCCTCCTTAGCGTTAAACCAATGATACACACACAAAAGATACTTTTCCTTCCAGATTAATTTATGATCTATACTTGGGATTTCCATTTCCAATTATAAATCATCTAATTCTTATCTTTTTAATTTTTTACTCAAATGTGTTTCCAAAAACCTCTTTGTTCCATAATTTAATCTACAATTTCACATTCCTAATATTTTTGTCTAGTCTAAACATGGTTGACCCATTGATCAAAATGCTTCACCATTCCTTAAGTTTTTTCATTTAGCTCAAGATGGAGCAACCAAATTTTCTCAAACTTAAATGGATTTTTAATCTTATTATCACCCAAATCCATATTAAGCATAAATGAGTTATGGTCAGATCTTATTCTTGGAAGAGAAGAGAGGAAAATCTTATGGCCCAGTAACCAATTAGGAGTAACAAATAATCTATCCAATATTACCTTGATCACATGTTCCCCTAGTATTTTATTTTACCAAGTAAAGATTGAACCCCTCATTTCCGAATTAAATAAACCATTGGTTGAGAGAAAATATATTGATTCTTACATGCTCCTACTAAAATATTGTATGTCTCACTTATTTTCCAAAGGATAAAGATGGGTGCTAAAATCTCCAGATCTAATACATATAAGGTCTAAACAAGTGATTTTAAATCTAGAAAGTTCCTCCCAAATTTTTATTCTCCTAGTGTAATTATTAGGAGCATATATATTAGAAAAGAAAACTAATTGACTTTATTGTGAGTGTTAATGAGAAATAAATCTAAATGATGATTATTTGAAATAAAAATATTTTATTTTAGATAATATGGATCCCCAAAACTCACCAAACCACCCCAATCCCAAATTATATTAACAACAAAACCCATAGCTTCCTCCTAAAATCTATTTTTGCCTTCCAAATTCAAGTTAACTAACATCTATGTTTCCTGAATAGCCATAATCTTAGGCTTAATATTATTGATAAGGTCTTTTAATATTCTATTTTTATCATAATTAATAAGACTTATTATATTCCAAGAATATAAATTTGAGAAGGAAATAGATGTTCCAGACATTGCTAGTGTCGTCTAAACTCCATCAACTATCTTTATTTAAGTTGATTTAAGTCTAGACTCCTTTTTACTATGTCTTCCAACCTTTATAATTGAACCTACATCTATTTTTTTCCTTCTACACATATATCTCATGATCCTTTTATTCTCTAAATCTAAATAATCTTTGTCTTCATTTCACTATCTTTATTGGACAAGGAGTAAAATCCACTTTCTCTAGTTCAACATCATTATTTCTTTCTTCTTGAATTATATATTCTACCTCTCCTTATAAAACTTTAAAATTATGTGATAATAAAATATTAGTGGATATTTCCACACCTTTTTGGGGATGTACCATTTATTTGTCACACATTCCTTCCATATTTACTTTATGATTCAATTATTTGAACTCATATGTGCCTTATACAATGTTATGGTCTTATATAATCTTTTTATTGCTTAAATTTGTCTGTCTTTCCTCTAAATTCTCCATCACATAATATTTTATGGATAATAGTGCATCAATTAGTGATAATCCATTAATTATATTCAATGAATATTATAAGTGGATAATAAATCCATACAAAAGTGTAAGAGTAATTATTTACACTATCAATTTATAATTGAGTTTCCCCATGATATACAATGGATGTAGTGTCAATATATAAATGAGATACATAATTTAAAATTTATGATTTATTATTTATTATAAGATTCCAAACATCCTAATTTACTTAAAATCAAATATTCCATCTCTTTAAGTGTCTTAAGGTGACTAGCCTTTCTTACCTAGGCTGATTTGAAAATTGCCTTTTGATTATCCACCACATCCATGAGGATGCCATGCCCTAAGTGTGGATGATGATTATACCTTTTATTTGATTTATTTCTAACTAATTTCAAGTAATTTTCCACAATACTTAAATTTTATCATTTCCAAAATATTTCTTATTATAATTCACATAGGATCATGTCATCTCTCATATTTTTTTACATAGTAAATTGTTGGAATAATTCTTACCCAATAATCATAGGAACCTTAAGAATCATGTATTTCTTTTTTTTTTCTAAATTAGGTAAAGTTTATTAGATAATTAATAATATGTTTATAATAAATTTATGTGTATAGTTATATACATGGGGAGGCATTGAATCTCTTTCTATTTTGAGTATTGTGCTATCCTAGAAGTAAAACCAACTTCCAAAATTTTAAATGGTTTACTTCATTGTAAATGAAATCCTAAAACATTTTGTATCATGGATTGCTTCATAAAAAATAAAAATGAATTTCTTAGGTAATTATATTATGCACATGGTTATACAATATATAACAAATAATATGAATGGGGAGACCAAGGATTGAATACATTAACACTAATTTATAGTATGTAACATATATATTCAATTAGATATGAATCCATATTAAAAATTTACCTTCATTGCATTATTTAAAGGATCTAAGAATATAAAATGATATTAATTTATCATAACGGTTGGGTTTCCTTTCTTTAGAAAATTATGAAGTAATAGTACAAAAGTGGTATATACATGGTTAGACTTAAATATTCAAAATAACCTATTCAATTAAACTATGGCTTATTTTATATAAACATTAAAAATGAAAAGAAAAAATGAATGTATTTTTTTTTTGCTATGATTTTGGGTTTTCACTCCATTTATTGAATACATAATATATTTGGTGCTTCACTTTCCACATATAAATTCCATCCTTGGTGTAACTCAATACTAGTTTAGATAACTTGACCATTTGACTAATGGTGAGTTTATTTGTATCTACAACTAAATTTATTTGTATCTACAACTAAATTTCTTCGTATCTAAAACTATTTTTACATTAGAGGATTATATATTTCCATCCTTTACCTCAAAATAATGGCAAATATCCCTAATAATTTTCCTACAAGGAAATACCTTTAATTTCACTACTGCTTTTTGCATATATAAACTTCTAATTTTCCACATAAATTCTTGTTCTTCATCCCTATCATCCAATTATTACAATAATTGAAGAATTAACATAGTTCATTATAATTTTTATTTATAAAAATCTCTAGGATGCATACAATATCTTTTAGTTTTTTCCCTAAAACTACCTAAGCCTGACTTGTCAACATTCCTATAACAATGAACTCAATGTACCAACACATATGTTTTTATATTAGTCAACTTCCATATTTATCTTTAATGGAACCTATTTACATAGTTAAATATGGTGAGTAGAGTAAATAAATCCCAAATTATAATAAAAACTAATATTTATTTTAAATACACACATAATTAGCCTCCCCATTTAATTGAAAATAGTTAAATTAGGGCCAATTTAGTTCAATTACCTTTATTTTCACTATATTAAATTTCATTCAGTAGATAAAAAATAAATCTAAAACCATTAAATAATTAATAACAATAAATAAAATATAATGTCATTCTAAGACTTTCATAGACATGGGTGTCATTCTTATATTTCATGGAGATTAAAGGAAATATTTTTTTTGGATTTGAATGATTTTTAGAGGTTTGAATTCATGAAATAGATACATGTGGTGGTCATATGTTCACTATGTAAACTAGGGTTATTTGTTACAAACCTTGACACTTTCCTCAAAATCTCATGAGGTAGGATGTTTCCACTTGGATTTCTACCATTTCATAGAGATATTAGGAAACATCACTCGATAACTACTACACTATACACTAAAGCTAGGATTCCATCGAATAACTAAATATAAATGAATGCATTAAAAGTGTTAAATAATAAATTAATCATGAATATAATAATTAAATAAAAATCAAAACTCAATATTAGCTTAGATTTAGATATAGATAAATCTATTTTACAATAATTGAAATGGAAAATAAGAGTTCTTAATGGAAAAATTAAAAAAATTACAATAAAAAAATATTAGGATTTTCTCAAAGATATATTGATGACTCAACCATATAGTTTTAATATTTGGGATAATTATTTTTATTTTGAGATCTCAAAATTAGTGGGCATAAGTTCTTTACCAAATAAATTGGCTTCATCAATGGAAAAAAATGGTGACTTAGTAGGGAAATACTCTTGAGTATTTCCAAAATCTATAATATTTAGTTTCATACTTTAATAATAATGAATCAAAATAACCAATGAATAGATAAAATTTTAATAAAAAGTCATTTATTATCCAATTATTCCTTAAATGGGTGTTATTTTCAAGAAAATAAGTCTTTAATAACATATATTTTGAGTTTTACTCAATATTAAGAGATATTTTGGCTTAGGTTGTAGGAATAAGTTATATATGAAGTAACATAAGCATATTTATTAATAAATAGACATATTACCTATTTAATTATGCATATCTATGTTACCAACGATATATCTATAGCCTTGAAGGAGATAATTTTCATTCATTCTAGGATTTGTTATACTACCAATATGTGTCCATATTCTTAGTAGAGTTTACCTAAGTCACATATTTATATGTTTGTAATGAAAATATTTGGATCAATGAATATATTATTAAGAGGTTTATAAGCACTTTAACAAACATTTATTAGAATTATTCTTTGCATTTTTCTTAGCCAATCAGACTACTAAACTTGTTTAGTATATTGACCATTATATATACATACATACATATGATCCCAAAGAATAAATTAACATTCGTGACAATCATCTCATCTATACTTTTATTGTTTTCTCTAGTTTTATTACTTCTAGGTTAAGTACTTGACCTTAATTATTTGGAAGTGTTTTCCATTTTGATTATTTCATTTATTATTTCATGTTATTTAGAAATTGAGATCTTCTAAGAATCACTTTTATCTAACTAATTGTGGACAAAACATAGCTTATAGAAGGTAGACCTATACTAAAAAATTGATATCCTAAATGAAAAAAAATAAATAGAAAAACAACAAAACCAAAACACACAACCAAACAAAAATAATAATAATAATTCAATAAAATAAAAACTTACTAAGAAATATCAAAAGTGTTCAAATAGAGTGACTTTAAAATAATGTTCAAGGTATCTCTTATTTACTAGTAATGTGAGGCTTATACCTTCCAAGTTTTTCAATATGAAGATTTTTTCTTTCATTATTTGTAAAAATTTATAAGGTCCTAGCCATAAGAGATCAAATTTTTCATGTTGGTTCTTCTTCTTGTCGGTTTTGTTCTATATTTCATTTATTATTTCATATTTTTTGGAAATTGATATATTTTAAGGATCACTTTTATTTAACAAATTGTGGTTAAAACAACAATTATATAAGGTAAAACTATACTAAAACATTGATATCCTAAATGAAAAAACAAAATATCAAAACAACAAAACCAATACAAAATAAAACAACAATAAGAAAAAAAATTAAAGAAAAGAAAAACATACTAGGGAAGATCAAAGGTGTTAAAATAGAGTGTATTAATTTATTATTTAACACTTTTAATGAATTAATTTATATTTAGTTATTCAATGGAATCCTAGCTTTAGTGTATAGTCTAGTAGTTATCGAGTGATGTTTCCTAATATTATCATTATTTATCGAGATCAATTAGTTTTTTTATCAAATCTTCCATCCCATTTCCTTATGAGTAATATTTGACTGAAATTTTTAATATTATGATGTGATAATATTCTCATTATTTAAATTTATTGATATAAAGGTAAGTCCATTTCCACGTACCAAAGGCATAGGGGATTTAAATTTTATATTAATGGTTTCATCTAGAAAATTGACGACCTCTTCTATTATACTATAATTTGTGGATCCATCTTTAATACACTTAGTGTAATAATATGTGGTATTTTGGAAAATTTTATTCCCCAAAAATGAATTGGGATTTATTACACCCACAAATTATAGTACCTAATAATCAAATGGTTACATTTTTATCACTTGTAGGAATGGAAATGTGGTGTTATTTTCTCTTTCAAATTGTATTTGATAAACATACATTTCCTCACATATTTATAAGTATCTTTAAAAATGTGATTATAATAAAAAATTACTATAATAATATTGTGTATTATGGTGTTTCCTAATTAATGACTACCTCCCATACCTTCATGAAGTTACAAAACCAATTTTTCATCTATTTTGTAAAGACATATGAGATACACTCCTTCATAGTTCCTCATGTACAACAATCCATTGATGATGGAGTATGTGATTATTTAAATATTGGTATCCTTTAGTGAGTAGGATTCAAATTTGGTAGGAATATTCTTTGGATAAGGTATTAAATAATATAAAAATTACATTCACTCTTCACATCCTTGATTTGAGTTGTGAGAATCATGTCTTGATATTCAACATCTTATTCTTATTATTTTGGGTTTATTATATATTTTTAATTTTGTATTATATTTATTATACCTTTTCTTGATAATGTTTTTCCTAATCTAATCTATAAAAAAAATTATTGAATAATATATAGCTAAATTCCTCTTTTTATCCTAACTTGATTTAATTTAGAAAGGCTTTTGTCATAGGGATAGGAATAATTGCATGAACACATATATTTATAATATAGGTTCTAAATTTGTTGAATACATTTACCAAGGCATAATCATTTTTTTAATATGGTAATTCCTTAATTCTATGTATTTCAAGTGAGAGTTCATTAGTTTTATAGATCTTTCATATTCTTTCAGGTGCTTCTAAGTTAATATGACCATAATCTAATGTTTTGAAGTGAAAGAGTAAAGATTAAAATCCAACTCATAGTTTTGACTATTTGTAACTATTTTTGTGATGGCCATCTTCTTGATTTCCTATAAAATATTGCACTTCCTTAATCTATTGCAATTTTGTGTCCCATTTTATCATTAAATTCAATGGTTTCATTATCTTTCCAAATCCTAAAATAAATCATCATATAAAATTGATATTATTAAAGGACCTAAGTTCTATCTTACTATTTTTGAATGATATATCAAATATTGAGTTGAATTTTTCTAGGTCAATGAATATACCATAGTTATTGAAAATATGGCCCAATAATTTAATTTTTTATGCCAACATTTTTTTTAAATTAATAAATATACCATATTTTTTACACCTCTCGAAGACACCACATATATATTGCAAATGTTGAGTCATGTTTTCATAAAATATAGTGATATCATCCATATATATAATTATGAATTTATCAACTATTCATTAAAAATTAAGCCCATTACTATTTGAAAAGCTACACCTATATTAATAAGACCAGAATGTACTCTTTTATAATCAAAAGTTCCCCACTTAGAAACTTAAATGTAATTTTATACATGTCTTGTTGATATAATAATATGTTCTTATATCTTGAAAATCCATCTAGAAGGGACAACATATCATATGCATATAATATATAGAGTACTTACTCTAGAGAAGGAATGGATTAATTATCTTTTTTAGAAGACTTATTCATGTTTTTGAAATCTACACAACCAAACTTCTCCATTCATTTTCCCTTCATAAACCAAGTTGGCTACCCAATAAAAATTCTTGATAGGAATTTTTTCTATAAATTATTTTATCAATTTATTTTTATATAAGAGGTTCTAAAATAAGATTAATTGATTTTTGTATTTATTTTAAGGGTCATATAGCTGGTTTAAGTGGGATAGTGTGGGTCATAATTTATAGGTTAAACAATTTTACATCTTCATTATATTAGGCAAGGACTTAATTTAATTTAATTAACAACTTGGATAATTAATTATTTCCTTTTTGAATATGTATTTCCTAAATTTATCATTTATGGTCCTTATAGGATGATCAAATTTATCTTTCTATTATCTTTTTCAGAAGAATCATGAATTTTCTCAAGGTTAAAATATATTTTGTAATGATATCATTATTTTGGGTTTTTTATTATTTTTCAATTTGAGTATCCCATCTTCATCATTTTGTAGTATTTTTATTGTTGTTATTGTTATTGTTATTGTTATTGTTATTGTTATTGTTATTGTTATTGTTATTGTTATTATTATTGTTATCATTATCATTATCATTATTGTTATCATTATCATTATCGTTATCGTTATCCTTATCGTTATCATTATCATTATCATTATCATTATCATTATCATTATCATTATCATTATCATTATCATTATCATTATTTTTATCATTATCGTTATCATTATCGTTATCATTATCATTATCATTATCATTATCATTATCATTATCAGTATTGTTATCGTTATTATTATCATTATCATTATCATTATCATTATTGTTATCATTATCGTTATCGTTATCGTTATCATTATCATTATCGTTATCATTATCGTTATCATTATCATTATCAATATCATTATCATTATCATTATCATTATCCTTATCGTTATCATTATTGTTATCTTTATTGTTATTGTTATCGTTATCGTTATCGTTATCGTTATCATTATCGTTATCGTTATCATTATAGTTATCATTATCGTTATCGTTATCATTATCATTATCGTTATCATTATCATTATCATTATCCTTATCGTTATCATTATTGTTATCTTTATTGTTATCGTTATCGTTATCATTATCGTTATCGTTATCGTTATCGTTATCATTATAGTTATCATTATCGTTATCGTTATCGTTATCATTATCATTATCGTTATCGTTATCATTATCGTTATCATTATGATTATTATTGTTATTGTTATTGTTATTGTTATTGTTATTGTTATTGTTATTGTTATTGTTATTGTTATTGTTATTGTTATTGTTATTGTTACACTCTTTCATCCAAAATATGATCTTTAAATAAATTAGAATTGGTAAGAAATTGAATGGTTTGATATTCCTTATTTAAAACATAGAAATTATATATATTATTAAGTTTAAGGGTTGTTATTATTTCTATTAAAAAGTTTCTCAAAATTGTTTTATCTATGGGTGAATGTTTTTTTTTTTAATATGTATCTAACACATCAATTATCTCATTATTTTATCTATAATTAAAAAATGTTATAAGTTGTAAAATTATCGATATCCTAAGTTCTCTACATCTTCACATTATGATGTATGGTGAATTTTAAGATAAGAAAAAAATATACATATTTTTCCATATTAGTGGTGTATTTTAATTGTGATTTATAAGCAAAAAATTGTTCTTGTCCCATGGGATCACCCAATACTACCCTAGTACCTGATCCATGTTTAGATTTGGTTTTACCAATATATAGAGTCTGAAATTTGGTGCTTGAAATGATTTTAGATTTTTCAATAAAATTTTCTCTAGTGTTTAGTGTGAATAAACTAAAGTTCAAAACTATAATATCAATGTTTTCATTTTTTATTATATTTTTTAATGAAATAATTTATTATGGGTTCTCTCTCAATGTGAATCTTGTTTTCTAAACCTATCTATGTTAGCCACATAAGAGAAATTAGTGGATGCATATTCATTCAAAACAGAGGCCAAAAATATACATAATAATAATCTACAAGCCTCAAGGATTTATACTATTTGGATGTCTATGTATTGCTAAACTCGTGGATCTATGGCTAATTGCATGTGGAAATTTGTTAATTATCTTAATATACTAGCATCTAATTTTTATAATTGGACTAATTATCCTAATATACTAACATCTAATTTTTATAAGTGGACTAATTTATTAGTGGATTGTGGAGGGCTCAATATGAATCTTTTACAAACAAAATATGGAATGGTTTTAGTAAAAGTTTATAAATCTACCAAAAAATTATGGATATTACTTCCAAACATTATAATTAAGAGAAAGAATGGGGGAGTTTATATTTTTAATTTTTGCATGACCAAATTCGCATGGGTTTCCTTATATTTCCATTTAGTAGAAAGGAAATTAAGGAGAATATATCATTGTTTAGTCAATTGGACCAATTCATGTACTAAAATATTTGTTTTAGTATTCTTCATGTCCTCTACTATGTTATATCTAGGTAAGGTAGAATTATGGAACTTTTTTTTGGTTATGTGGGTTGAGAAATATTTTCACTTAATTTTTTGGGAGGTAGTTGTTATTATTCTTAGGATCTATAAGTACATCTTTATTATTTGGTATCATAGATGAGGTATTGGTTAGTTTTTTCTTGCTATTGAAACATTATTAATTTTTTTAAATTATTGGAAAACATGAATCTCATCCACATTATCTTCTAGCTCACTACAATATTCAAAACAAAAATCATAAGTTTTAACCATAAAAGTAGTAGATGCACATGATGACCCACTAGCTTAATTTCTATCTTAATCAATAGGTTTAAACTCATAATTTCACATTCATTTCATGACAATCTCAAGTGTATTAAAAAATCCAAGGAAGTCAAGTTCTCCATGGGTAGTGATATGATGGACTCAACACCAATTGGGTAAGTCTATATCTACAAAGTGCATATATAGGATTGTATTTTTATAAATATTCTTAGGATTATGATTTCTCTTAATTGATTTGGGTTATTGATTTGAATTTTATTATATTAGTTATTATTATTCCTGTTAAATTAATAATTTATCCCCATTGGTTCAATTATAGAACTAACTTTCTTCTAAATTCTAGTGAGATCATTTTTTGTGTTTTACATCATCTTGGTGATGGTTTCTAGTTAAGTTGAGTTTTCTCTAGATGTTGGGGTTGTGATCTACATTAACTCAAATTTAGGGACTAAATCTAGTGTTCCTAATGTAGGTTTATCTATTGTATATTTAGTAGCTTTTGGTAATATTGATTTTTCCACCATTGTTATATTTTTAATGAATGGTTAACTAACCCCTTGAGGCATCAATTATATTTCTATAATAATTTATTATATATTAACTTGTATTAACTTTCTTATAATATATATTGTTATTATTATAGATGTATCAAATATATAGAATTTAGGTACATGTGATATTCCATGGGTGAAACATGCCTACAATTTTCAAGTATGAAAATATACATTAATTTAAAGTTTTCATTGCATTTCCTCATAGTCTCATTTATTTATTCTTAACCATGGAAAACATTTAACCTTATTCTAGGGTATAAAAATTATAGAATCTGTCATGTAAAACATTATTCAAATTATATCTACATGGTAATAGATCTAGGTGTTAAGTTAAGAATACAATCATATGTGGGTCCTTTCAATAAGATGGAAAAAAATTAAAGTTGACATATTCATTTGTTACATTAAAGGATCTTAAATAAATTTATAATTTAGATCTTCTATAATGCTATTCCCATCATGTTTTAACTTAGGAATGTAATTCTCTAAATTCTTAGGTAAGTCATGTGTGACTCTAGGAATGTCTAAGGTGGTTCATATTAACCAAGAATCCATTGCAATATTGATATGTGTCCATTTTTTTTTGGTATGTTTTTTATCATTAGGTCAAGATAAGGTACTACTAATGTTGATTACTTTGGAATACATTTGTCTCTTCTAGCTTTCTTATGAATCTCTAAAGGTGTTACTATTTATTTCCTAGACAACCTCAACTTAGTTAGTATAAAAGGAATATATAGTGCCTCAACCCTCATAGCACCAATTCACCTATATTGTAAATTTTTGAAACAAACTCAAGTTGATGGATCTATTGGTGTCCATTCCAATTTAGGCATTATTTAATAGGAGACGAATGCATGGATTACCTTAGACTTTGAAATACTAGTCTTTTTTCTAAAGGTAATAATGAAAATTATCCTATGGTTAGTTTTATTATATATTATTTATTTACACATATAGTTCAATGATGTAACATTAGTGTATGAAATTGGAAATTCATCATATCTACAAATAAATCCTAGCTCATAGAAGATAGACCCTACTTACACTTTTGATTGGGGTTACATTAGATAATTAGGTTCATGACCAATATAGATCCTCTAGACCTAATCAAGGGATCTCTTCTCATAATAATATTACTAGGGAGGGTTTCAAATCATTCATTAAATAAAACCTATGAAATAACCCTAAGTCCTATGTTTTCATTTTCACTAAACTAATAATAAGTAAAGCAAAATCTAATCTAGTGTTAACCAAAGCTTATGGAACAAAGTGGGGTTAATAAACAATAAAATTAGACATGCATAAAAGACATATACTCATGTCAATGTAATAAATAATCCTAATGTATGAAATATAAGTGAAAATTCATATTTATCTACTCTTACAAAGGAGGAACAAAGTTAGGAATACTTACCTTTGAAGATGAACCCGCCAAGCCTCAATCTCTCCCATAGCCAAGGTGATTTATAAGAGGTTGTTGTGGTATGTAAAGATGATAAGGATAAATCAACTCTGGGATAAAAAAACTATTAATGCATTAAAAATACTTATCCATAAGACAATATTTTTATCTCCCAAGAAAGTATCATCAAACCCTAAGCTTGTTCCTCAAGTAGAATGGTGGATAAACAAATGTGTAATATATCTTACTTCTTATTATCTTCTTCTAGAAATGGAAAAATGATTGTGTTTATATCAATAGATCTAACCCTAAACCCTTTCAAAAAAATTGGCCAACAAGGTTGACCTGATCGATCGAATATTTGAATTGATAAAAACTAACTAGGTCATAGACTAGGTCAACCAGGGGCTGACCTAGTCCCTAATAAGGTTTGTCAATAAGGATACAAGGTCAATGTGGCCAACATATTCATGTAATTTTTCAAAAAAGGGGTTTAGGTTAGGAAAAGGGCTAATGAAGGTGAAAAATGACTAGAGGAGGGTATAAAGTATAAGACAAAGCTTAGGGGAATAGTTTTTAAAAGATAAGAGTGTGGATAAAAAGTGGCAAAAGGGGTAATAATCTTGTGAAGCACCAATTATCTACCCACCCCTTTCTTGGTGTACCCCTTATGGCATGCACTTAGATATATTGAGACTCAATAGATTCCTTCAAGATAAATATCATCAATAATTTATTAAAGTTTGAAAATATTATGTGTATACATATGCCCCACTTAAGGCTCATCACATGTCACACAAGTGTAATAGGGGATGGTGCTTTAGGAAAATAATATAACAATACATAATTACAAATCTAAATAAATTTAAATAAGGAGAAAATAATATAAATGAAAGGAAAAAATTGAAAAACACATGCATTTACTTACCTTAGTGATGTAGATAAAGAAGGAGATGCGAGAGATGTGAAGGTGCCCAATATGAGGAACATTAGGTGAACCTATAGAGTTTAAGTAAAAAGAGAAAAAAATCAATTTTTTTTCATTATAGGCATATAATGGTTATAAAGTCTCTCTATGACATTAGGATTCCAAAAAAATTTATTGTTTGGAAAAAGAGTTAGTAGAATTAAAGATATGATCATAACAAGGAATCTAATAGTAGATTTTTAAAGGGTAAATAAGTTTGAATAGTAAATATAAATAGAATGAAAAATAATTCATTTGTTATTATTTGATATTATGAGAAAAATAGAGCTTTGAAAGAGCTAGCGAGAGTTGAGAGAGTTAGGATGGTGAGGATATGATAGCTAAGATACAGGGGATGCATAGTAGCTGTAGTGAGTATAACACAAGTAAGTAACTAAAAATTTCAAAATTTTGAGCATTTTTATTTAAAATTGAATGTTTTATATAAATTTTATTATTAGGTAAAATTTTGATATTGTAATGAGCCTTAAGAAATTTTTAGTGATAGTAAGGTCAAATGGGGTATTGGGTAGGAAAGAGCCAGAGTTATAAATGCCTAAGGCATTGATTACAACTAGTCAAAAAGTTGTTACAATGAATGAACAAGTTGACCAGGTCGACGTAGTTTGTAGAAGAAAAGAAATTGAGTGGGATGACTTAGTAGTACATGGATGACTTAGTTTGTTTTAGAAGAGGGTTGACATAGTACTATATGGTTGACTTAGTTATTTCTAAAGTGGCTGATATAGTATTGTTAAGGGAAAAGAAGGTTGACTTAGTTTGTTAAGTCAAAGGTGGGCAACTTAGTAAGTAATATATGACTGACCTAGTTATTTTTTAAGTGGTTGATATAATACTATAATGAAATAAGGAGGATACTATAGTATTATTAAGCAATAGGGTGGCCAACCTAGTATTGAAAAAGCTGACTTAGTTTAAGAATAGTTCAATTTGGTAAAAAATGAATAAATTAAAGAAAATTTGTTTATTTTTTTGAAATTTAAAATAAAGTATTTTTATTATAAATGACATAGATGTATAATTATTATTTAATATTTTATAGTGATTGATGGATGTGCCATGGCTAATTGATCTACTGGAGAACTTGAGGTATGTAGATAGATCCAGATTGGTTATGTTAGGCTTGGGAAGCATCATGGATATGCAGTGGATCCCACTAAGTGTTGATCTCATGGTCATGTTCCTAGGATCCTGTGAGAATTTGATCAACATATTTAAATGGGTGGTGGATGGGGATATCATAGATGTTGGTATCACTTCAAAGGATGTCCATGCATTTCTTGGACATTCTATAAGGGGGGCATTAATGATCATAGGGACACTAGATGACTAGGAGGAGAGACAAGTACTTGCCTGGTGGGTAATGTGCTTAGATAAGATTTACCTAAGACTGAGGGTGAGATTGTTTGATGTCTATATTGTATATATTCTAGATATCTAGAAAGTTATGATAGGACTTATGATAGCATGAGTGTTGTGTCACAATTTAAACAACAAGGTACCATTATATGTGATAGCCAATTTTTAGTCTATATTGGATCAAGGGGCACTCTATGACTTGCATTATATCATCTAGGTTTAGCTCATGCATGATATATATTAGATTTTATCTAAAGGGAAAAATACCATGGGATTAGTGGTACTACTAAGTGCCTAGATATATGAGAGGTTCTTAATGTATCATCCAATTGGGTTGCCCCATAGGGTTGATGATTAGTTACCTCAAGTTATAAGGTGAAGATAGGATCAGGTGGAATGGGCCATGCCCCATGTAACATCATTATAGATAGTCACATGAGGAGAGATTATGTGGAATCATTATGCACATATTATGACTTTTTTGCTAAGTTGGGTGACTGTGGTACCAAGTTTTTCTTGATAGTAGATCTTAGATGAGTATACTTGGTGGGTAGAGCCATAGACAATGGTACACTTACTAGGATAGTTTAGACTCTCACACCTAGAAGATCCTATAGTAATACCCACATTTTTGGCATGGTATGTGAGAGATCCAAGGGGGAGAGGAGGAAGAGAACTAGTCAAGAGACTAGAGATCAAACTACAACATGTGAGACCATGGACTGGTTGAGCATGATAATTGATAGCTAGAAGAGGAGAGGGAATGAATGTGGATGTAGGGAAAAATAGGTACCATAGTTGGCACCACAATAGGAGGAGTAGTCATCACCTTAGTTTCACCATCGATGGAAATGCTAGTAGTGGGATCGAGTACAGAGGGTGGTTATCTAAGATGACCTATCAATCAACCAAAGGTTGAGTTGGTCGATAGAGGTACCACTGAGTAGAGGCTAGAGATGTGTATGGGTGATGACTCCAGGTTTTGTTTTGATTGAAAGGCATCACATAGATGAGGTGATTGAAGGATTGACTAATGGATAGAGCATACTTGGTGGATGAGTAGATGGGGAGATAGTGATTTGTGACAAAATAACAGGTGATAAATGTTGTAATTTTTAATTTTTTGTGATAAAATACTAGTTTTATGTGATTTTAAATAGATAAATTTTGAGATGTATATGTGATCTGATATCTATCTAGTTTTGATTATGTAGATCCTACAATCAAGGAGATTAGATGGGGATCTTTGATCATGGTATCACATCACGATATTCTAGATAGAGTATTGACACTGTATAACCCCACCATGTTGGATGATCATATGGTACCATCTACACCAACTCAAATGGGTTGGTTTAGACTAATGGGCGATGGTATGAGGTAGATACATGCATTTGGAGATGGGTTATATCCATTATAATGAAAGTAGGAGAGGTGTAGGCTTTGTAGGCCTTATCTCAAAAGAGAGCCTCACACATGGCTACTAAAATCTAGTTAGGACAAGTATAGTCTAAGGTATCTATAGGTAGCATGGTTGGGCTATGAGATAGACATGATGGGGCCCAGTCATAGAGCTAGAGAGATGCATTTTTATGTGATATACATACATATATATATAATGGTTGGGCCATGAGATAGACATGATTGGGCCCAGTCATAGAGCTAGAGAGATGCATTTTTATGTGGTATATATATATATATATATTCTATTTTAATAGTTGGATGTGTGATCTTATGGGTTATATTTTGGTTGTGATTGTTATTACATGGATATATTTCTAGTTATCACATGTATTTTCTTATTTTGTATATTCTATAAAATATATATGTGTGGTGTTTTCACAAAAATACACACACACACACACACACACACACACACACACACACACACACACACACACACACACACACACACACACACACACACACACACACACACACACACACACACACACACACACACACACACACACACACACACACACACACACACACACACACACACACACACATACTATTTTAACAGTTGGATGTGTGATCTTATGGGTTATATTTTGGTTGTGATTATTATTGCATAGATATATTTCTATTTATGACATGTATTTTCTTATTTTGTATATTCTATAATATATATATGTGTGGTGTTTTCTTTTCTATCATTATTAGTACACATGCATGGTAAAAAAAAAATGGCAAAAAGACTTGGAAAAGTATAATTAATCAAAAATAAATGCACTACACACTATATCATGATGGGAATGTGTAATAACAAAATATTATTAAGTATAATAAACCAAAAATTTGTAAACAAGAAGACATAATGTTTTTAAACCATAAAAAATATTGGCACCAAATTAAAATAAATAAAATCACACTAAATCACATTGGGAAGTGTGAAAGTAATGTAATAAAATGGAAAACATGTGAAAGACTAATGGTAACAACAAATCAATTAAATCAATAAATAATACTAAATCATGTTAGAAAGTATAAAAGATTAAAAAAATTTGGTAAAATGGTCTTAAATTAATCACACTAATTCAAGTTGGGAATTATGAAAAACTTAAGAAAAGTGGTTGGATTCTTACATGCAATTGTAAAATAAGAAGATGAAAGTGAAATATTAATGAAGTAATCTTAAAAGATACTAAATCAAGATTGGAAACATGTCAAATGATGTCTAACTCATAATAATAATCACATCTTATTTCATATTTGACACATGTAATTTAATTGTGACTTGGATATTGGAAAATTTTGTGAGAAAGGCCAAGTTCTATCCATGGTCTTACACTGTAACTCATAAAGGGAACACAAATAAGGTGGAAATAATGTTAAAATATGGTAAAATTGGATTTTTGGAATGGTAATGTGAAAATTTTGGTAATTTATGAGGAAGTCCAAGTCCTATCCATGGCTTTACAATGCAATTCAAAAATGGAGTCCCTGGGGGAGTGATCAATGAACAAAAAAATATTTCTCAAGGGGGGATATTAGGATTTTATGGAGTGAACAAGGGAATGTAAGAAGCATAACTTAGGCATTTTATGAGAATACCTTAAGAGACATGATGCACATTAAGGACATAAGAAGACATTAAGTGACTAATGACCATCAATATACAGAGGATACCTATTTGCTATAAGTACAAAGTTGTGTAGGCAAATAAATGTGGTACTCATATCAACTCATGTTGATAGTTTTAAACAAGAAAATTAAAATCAACCTACCTTCCCATGATATTTTCCCCATTCCTCAAAACCCTTACAAAGTCATCAATATACTTGAAATATTTGGTACTTACATGAGAAATTAGGTAGCACTAAAAGATTTTTTATTTTCCTTTTTTAATCTATTGGCCCACCACACCCTAATAGACCTCAACTCTATCATGAGGCTAACTGTGGAGTTTAATATTTGATTAGAAAGAGAATTTATGCTTAGAATCACATCTTTTAGTGTGATTTTACTTTTGAAATTTTTAAGTGTTACCTTTTAGATCATTTCCTTTTGTTAAATGATTTGGATTTTGAATATTTTATAGCTTTTAAGATTCCTCCTCCATATGGACTTGGAATGACCAATCATGAGAGATATAATGGTACACATGAATGATATTTAGGCTTTGAATAAATAAGTTAAGTATCTAAAGATATGAATTAATATAACACTTAGGATTAACTATGAACCAACATGTTATCTCAAGTCTCAACCATGTGTATGCTTAGTTTTCAAAAGGGAATAAAGTGAGAGAAGGGGATATCCAAAGTGGACCAGTAAAAGGAGACTATATTGAGATGAATTAGTTGATAACTGATCACATGGTAAAATGAGGGATGACTAAAGGGAGTAATGTTTGTATAAATAAGTCACAATTATAATTATTCATGTTTATAGAAATAAGATAGAAAAAAATCATGAGAAAGAACAAGATAACCATAGAAATGAACTCTATAAGATCAAGAATGTAATTTATGAAAAATAATCCATACAAGAACATAAGAAGAATAATGACATCATAAGCAATATATAATGCAAAAAAAAGTTACTATGTAAGATAGATAAGAATTTGACATAATGTCAAATGATATAAAAATAAATAAATGTAAATTTGGAGCACACGTCCAAACAAAATGAGAAAATGAATGTAAGAACACCATGCTTGCATTAATAAGTACTAATATATTTTTCCACACACATTATCCATAACATATGATAAGTCTCTATGAAGGTGAACTTGGACTATAGCTAAATTCTCATTGGTTTTCAAGGAAACTTGAGAAAATACTTCTTGTCAAATATCTTCAACATAAAGTATAGGAATGCTTGAAGGATCGTGTTGATGAGGGCTACCATGCAGGGGATTCTTAGGAGAAGAAATGGGAGTGGACTCTATGGGAGATGAAGGGGTCACCAATGGGGAATGTTCCACTAAGGAATGATTCATTGGTGGAGAGGGATCCATAGGTGAGGGAAGGTCCATGGGTGAGAGAATCATGGGTGGATAGAGGACCATAGGCAGTTGATCCATGGTGGAACAAGGGGGACCTTTCTTGTGAGGGTGGATTATGGGAGGAAGGGTAGTAGCTGAAAGAATAATCATGAAGTGATCCTTGATATGTTTCTAAAGGATATGATAATGATCAATGTGATGTGTACCACATTGGTTCTAGAGACAATATACCTATACATAATTGGGAATATATTTAGGTAATACTTTTAGGGGAGGTATAACTTTGTCTGTGGGTTAAGTGGTGGGATGCAAGGTGTCAATATATTGACATAAATTATGATAATGTGTGGATTAATGATTATTTGTTCCATATAAGAAACATATACGCTTATGGGTAGGTTTGGTAGGTGTACTCACAAGAAGAGTGGAAACAAAAGATGAGGAAGATTGGTATGATAGATAGTCTTGAGTCCAATGATCAAAAAATTTATGAATATCACAATATAGCTAATCAACCCATTTAGTGGGTAAAGGGGAAAGCTATGATAAAATGAGAAAACCATCACTGGTAAAATTTGAGGTTGGTGGAAAGAATGGACAAGGATTTAATCAAGGAGCAATAGGATCAAGAATTGGGGTCTATTGAGTGAGGGGTTGGGTGCACAAAAGGTTGAAGGATAGTTGCAAGAATCTTAGGTATAAGCTAGCTAGAGGGGTCTTAGTATCTATAAAATTAATAGAGACTATTCTTAGCATGATCCATAAGCATACTCCTATTAGGTTATTCATAAACTAGAGGTGTGTGCACCATCTATACCCTACAATAAAAAGAAAAAATGCTAAAATTATGAATGATATAGGATGGAATGCTAGATATACTAAAATACTAAAGTAAAGAGGAATGATAATGAATAATTTTATCAGCTCAAGACTGAACAAAACCTCCTAAGAATATATCATCTAAGGTATAGCCATCATCATAATCAAGTGTATGAATATCAATGGCATAGGTAGGGATGACTTGGTCATTTAATGTGGCATGATGAATGGAATGCCAAGTCTTAGTTAAGACAATGGGTATATCATCACAAGGTGGTTGATGAGAATGAGGTTTCAAAGGAGGAAGTTGATAAATGAGATGAGGTGAGAGATCTAAGGTTTTAATCATTAGGTTGATCAAGTCTAGCCCATCATCATCAGAATCTAGGAGGTTATGGGGTGTATTCTTGATGAATTTAGGATGATCATTATAACCTTAGGTGTAATTGATAGGAACGTTAAACTATTGAGATTCATGAAATGGAATGATTGGTAAAGTTTTAAGGGTAGGAATCTTGAATATATCACAATCTTGTAATCATTTGAAATTCCTAGGATTAGTTTCACCATGAATCCTATAGATGGCTCCATTATGAGTAAATTTGACACATTAGAAAGTGAAAGAGGTAACTGCTCTCATGCAATAAGTCCATGGCCTACCAAGTAAAATGTTATAGGATAAAGGAAAGATGAAGATCATCTCCTTCACATGAATAGTGATAGGTGGGATGGTAATATGGAGACACACACAACCTAAAGGAGGCATTTGCCCTTAATTTAAAACTTGACATGTGTTTCATGTGGACTTAAGATTAAATTCAAAATATCCAAGGGTTTTAATAAAATCAAGAGAGGAAACACAAGTGCCAAAATCTTCATCAATCAAATCATGTTTTACATGAATATCACCAATTTAGACACTAATAAAAAGAAGAAGATCATCTGCACGAAGAATAATATCATTATGGATCATATAAGCAATGGGGAATTTTAGGGAAAGATAAGTGTTCATTGTTTCATCATGTATGGACATATCTTCACACTGTTGTAAAATGTTATCTTCTGATCTAGATAAGGTGGCTTCTCATCATGCTATGGGAGGATAAGGGATGTTCATTTCAAACAAGAGTTGCATAAGATGATCCCGATGATGTAAAGAGGTTATCATAAGTTCAAGAAATGGGATTTGAGATGGGAGATGAGTAAGCTTTGTAATAGTATCCCACTCATCATAACAAATAAGAGGACTATTGTAAATAGGTGCATAGTGTTAAAGGAGGTCCTTGGAAGGAGGATCTGAAGTGCTTGTGAATTTATGTTGATAAGAGGTGGAAGCTTTAATTGGAGGGTAAGTTTATTAATCATCATGAGAGGATGTATTAGTTGATGCAAATTTGGTTTGATAAGAAGTGTTGATAGAAGTTTGAGTATCAATAGTGATAGGTAAAGAGGTTGGAGGAATAGTATAGAAATGGTATGAGAAGTGTTATCCAAGGGAGGTGTTGGAATTGGTTAATCAAAATATAAAATGTATTTTTGCCCCAACTTTATTAAGTGATTTGGATAAGAGTTTTGGATAACATGAAATGTGTGAGACAATTGAGGGGTGTGGATAGGATGATGATCAATGAAAGTAACAATCCTTAACATATTAGTCATATTGACCATAGTCTATTTACAATTTGGGCCAAGAAGACTATCAAAATTATTGGTATAAGGGGTAGGTCTATCTTGGTCATCTTGGTGATTTAGAAGAGGATCTTTATAGATAACCAAATGAGCATTAGCCTAGTTTAAATCTTGAGATTTATTTTGTGTTTCATGGGATTTGAAGGCAATGTCATAGGCTTGATGATGTTCACATATGATATAATCATGGTCAAAATTTTAGCCAAGAAGGAAATCCATAGCCAAATTATGAAGTTTCCTATAATTTTTATGAAAATGACCCCAACTAGCGTGAAACCAATAAAAATTATTGGGATCATACCAAGATTTCATGTGTCGAGTGGGATCAAGTTCTTGTGGAAGATGCCTTGGTATATGATTTTATAATTATCATAAGGATAAAGGTTTGTGAACATTGATGTTATTTTTTGAAGATAAATGAGGATTAGTGATGTGGTTAGGATGGGAAACTTATTCTGAAGTCGAATTGGGAACATTAGCTTGAATAATATGAATGGTTTCATAAGAGTCAGTGACACCATCATTTTTAGTATGATGATTATTATTCTTGATTAACATGTGAGTACCCATAGAAGGTCAGGATGTATCTAATTGATGCATGAGTAAATATTGACACTTATCTTGGTCAATATCATATTCTAAATTACATGGAAAGAGAGTTTGGGCCTGATATTACAACTTGGGGAAAAGAACATTGGTAAACAAATGAAAAAGGTTGTCATTTACCATATTATTCTCACATTTTTTAGATAAGGTCTTACATCACTTGACAAAACCTTGTGTGTTTTTGGTCTCAAGTTTCCTACAATTGATAAAATAGGCCAAGGTATTCTCAAAGAGGTCACTAGTTTGTAATTCTTGGACTAGAGCATTGACTAACATTCAAAACTAGTGATGGAATGAGATTTTAGTTTTATACCAATCTAAAACGTAACATATGAGAATATTTGATAATTCCTAGTAGATATAAAGGTATTTAAATTGAACTAATCTTTATATAGATTTCCAAATGTTATTATGTGGAGAGTAGGATCAATTGATCCATTGTAAGTAATGTCAGGGGTGATACCACCTATATCAATATTAAAAATTTGAGATGAAAGAGTCTCATTTTAAAGATATTTGATTGTTTTTATAACAAGGTGAGGTTGAGGGATAAGATTACCATGGGAATCCTAAATATTATGTGGGGAAAATTTTGGTAATGTGTGCCCTATGTCATTTATTAAGGGTGGTTTTGAAGATGAATAAGATGATTTTTCATTTGAATCATTTGATTTGCATTATTAACTTAGAAATCATTCATTTGATAAATATTTTTTAATAGGATTTTATGGGTTTGATTGGTATTATTAGCATTGTTTGAAGCATTGAAACTGATAGTAGTGGCTTGGGTACCACTATGGGTGTTAGGAGTAGCTTGAGAAAAATTGTTGTTAAGTGAGGCACTAGTGGCATAATTCACTTATGTGGTAAAATATGTACTAGTAGAGGGGTGAGAAGAATAACCACTAGAGACATGGCTACCATGGGTATAAAATGATGCACTAGTGGAATATTTGAGAAGAGCGGGTCTTGGAAGAGGCCCACTAGATGTAGAACCTACCCTATTGGTAGAGATACTAGGCATGGTAGTGGAGGAAATTAAAAAGGAATATGTCATGTTATGATAAGGCATCAAAATAGAGGGAAGAAACTTAGAAGAAAATAATTTAGTGTCCCTAATTCCATGTGAGAATATGGGAGAAGGTGAATGGGTATCCTAAACCTGACCACTTATCATGAGAATGGTAAATAATAGAAGGATCTTTTCCTTGATGTTGAGGAAACTCATTGATGAAGAAGAGAATTTTAGGTGTAGACTCTAATTCAAGTTGATATTCAAATGAGAAGAGAGGATTATGAAGTGAAGAGGAATGAGGAGGGGTCCCATAGTTTGTAGTGTGAGTGGCTACATGCACATTACTTGCATCTAGGGTAGAAGCCACACACTGCTTATGGGAGAACCTATTAGGTTTGGTAAGACTCATCAAATATATTGAATTTAAATTAGTGTTGTCTTCAAATAGGAAGTTCATGATGAAGGAGAGAGATTAGGGAAGGAAAATTTGATGCAAAGAAAAAAATATAGGAAGGATACAAATAAGAATATAGAGTCAACAAGGTTGACCTAATACTGTAAATAAGAGGTAGAAGAGTACAAAAATGACCAGTTTAACTTAGTACTATAAAAAGGATAATAGATACTCTAATAAGGATATAGATTTGACTAGGTTTACTTAGTAATGTAACTTGATAGGCAAAAAAGTGTACTAGGTTTACTCAGTACTACAGTCAGGGAAAATAATAATCTATAAGAGAATGTGTTGAATAGAATGACAAAATGCTAAAAATAGAGAATTTTTTTGCAATGTAATTAAAGTAATAAGTAAAATCAAACACATAAACAATTAGATCAATGAGAATGGTCCAATTGGGGAACATAGCACAAAACCTTGTACCAATGCTGGCCAATGTAAGTTTTTGTAATACAACATATAATGAGCAAAGAGCAAGTAGTCAACTAAAAAGTAAATGCTAACTAAGTGGTCATCCCTAGTGTTGTTAGATTATTATAAAGTGATATTTTAATTGTGATAGGGAAGTTGGCTAAGAATAAGGAACTAGAAAATAGTCTATGAATGGTTTCAGGACATTTAGGTTGAAAGGGATTTGTGTTGGCAATGGTACTGGATTAGTATTGGGGCATACCCCCTCACTTCATAATACTGCAATGATAAGGGTGGTGGGTGATTTTCCATTATATACCATTAACCACATGTTTATACTTAGACATAAAACCAAGTTGGATTCCCCCTTAGTGATGAAATTGAAGTAGGTATACCTTGGGAAGACAAATGTTAAATGCATTTTAAAATTTGTGATTTGGTAGTGTGTGAAAAAAGAGCAAAATAGTGAAATTAAATGGTATGTTTAAAAACCACCTAATTTTACTATGTGAACTACCATAAGCATGGTGAATTAATTACTAGTATATAGTTATTAATTCCCAATTATGGAATGGTATAGAGTCAGTTCAGATGATATTGTATGCAAATATTACAAAATATAGTTGATAAAGTCGATATAATATTGTAGAAGTAAGAGTCTTTAAGATCTAAGTCGACCAAGCTGACTTAGTATTTTAGATAGAAGATAGCCTACAAAACTAAGTTAACCAAGTTGACTTAGTTTTTTATAAGATTATAATTTTGAAGATTGCAAACTTGCATAAAATGGAACTATAGTAAAGTATTGAATTGAAAGAGAGAGAAAGGAACCTTAGTGAGTTGGAAGATGCTGAAGATTGTAAATTTTCTATTGAAGTGCCTTGAATGTTGCTTGCAAGTTCTACCAACTATGTTGACTGGATTGACCTACTTTTTCAAAACCCATTTTATTGAAGTCTATTAAGATGACTAAGTCAACATGGTCAATGTAGTTTGTTATCGAGATGCTAACTATAAGACTAAGTTGACCTATTTAACATAGTTTATTATTTTGGTACTGAATAAGATTACTGTGTCAACCTATTTGATCTAATAACCTATATCTAATGAAGATATGCACATAAATAACAAAGTCAATTTGATATGACTATGTGTTAAACCTGCACATAAAAATTAGAACTATATCGGCCTAGTCGACTTAGTATCACAAATAAGGAAAAATAGTAAAATGATATAAATGAAAAGAGTGAAAGAAAACCTGTAAGGGTTAGATTCATGTTGGGTTCACTAGAATGTATGCAATGAGAAATGCAATATATCTACAAATCAATCCTATCTTGGAGAGGATAGAGCCTACTTACACTTCTGATTGGGGATACATTAGATAATCGAGTTCATGACCAATATAGATCCGCTAGACCTAATCAAGGGATATATTATCATAATAATATCACTATGGAGCTCCAAAGCCTTCAATCAAGAAAAACTATGCAATAACCCTAACTAGGTCATATATCTAATAACAAGTAAAGTAAAATCTAATATAGTGCTCACCAAAGCTTATGACACAAAGTGTGGGTAAAAAATAATAAAAGTAAACATGCATAAAAAAACATATACTCACATCAATGTATATGTAATCTTAATGCATGGAAGAGAAGTATAAATGCATATCTATATACTCTTACAAAGGAGAAACAAAGTTAGGAATTTTTACCTTTGAAAATGAACCCACTGAGCCTTAATCTCTCCCTTGCCCAAAGTGCTTCACAAGAGGTTGTTGTGGTATGTAAGTATGACAAGGATAAATTAAATCTAGGCTAACAACCTATCAATGCATCCAAAATACTTCTCCACAAGTTAAGATCTGTATTTCCAAAGAAAGTATGGAACCCTAAGTTTACTCCTCAAGCAGGATGATGGATAAGCAGATGTGGAATATATCATACTTCTCTTCTTCTAGAAATGGCATAATGATTGTGTTTATATAGGCCTATCTAACCCTAAACCCTTCTAAAAGTTTTAGCCAACAAGGTTGACCTGATTGACCTAGTATTGTAATTGACAATAACTAACTAGGTCATCCAGTGGGAGACCTATTCCCTAGTAAGTTTTGTTAATAAGGATACAAGGTTGATGTGGCTGACATAGTCATGTAAACTATCAAAAAAGGTGTTTATGTTAGGGAATGGTCTAATGAAGGTGGAAAATGACTAGAAAAGGGTACAAAATAGAAGGCAAAGCTTAGGGGAATGGTTTTTATGAGACAAGTTTGTAGATAGCAAGTGGAAAATGGTGAAACAGTCATGCAAATCACCAATAGTCTGCCCATCCCTTTTTTGGTGCATCCCTTAGGGTATGCACTCAATGAGATTAAGACTCAATAGATTCCTACAAGATAAAGAGTGTCAATAATTGATAAAAGTTTGAAAATATTATGTGTATACAAATAGTGTTCAGACATTGGTTAGGAGCATTTTATTTACCCCTTCTTACTCCAATGACCTTGAACCAATAACCATGTTTCAAGAAAACCAACCCAGTACATATAGTCCTCAATCCCTATATATAGAGAATATATATGGGGTGAGGTCAACATAAGGGTATTTAAAACAAGTAAGAGAATCACCTACATTATTTTACATTGATAATTAAAACTCACTTGTGTAATAAATAAATCAATTAATCTATATTCCATTTTTATAATAAGATTTATTGATCATGCAAAATGTATTTTATTTTAAGACTTTAAGAATATTTGTTGAAAAAACAAACTCATCTTTAAAAAAATAGTAAAACCTAAATAACTTTAAAATATCTAAAAATTTAATTGTTTAAGTTATCAATAAAATAATATAAATTCAAATGATCATTAATTAATATAATTAAATTCATTAGTAATTAACTTCTCATTTAACCATGTAAAATAACATAACTCAGAGTCAATGAATATTAATAAGATAAAATAATATCAAAAACTTAATCAATAAATAATCACATCAAATTTAAATCAAAAAATTATTTTTAAGAATTTATTATTTTAAGAAGGAAAAAAAATTAAATCTCAAAAATTGACTTAACATAATATAAAAATATGTCCCTTCAACACAAAAACCTAAAGAATTTAATAACTAAAATCTTACAATTCTAAAATATAACAAATTTTTAACTACCAAACACCATGTGGGTATCCAAGACATCGGAGACGTGATAAAAAAGTTTAAAATGAGACGTGATAGTATTCTTCAACATCAACGAGACATTATTTTCCACATTTTTCAATTACATCTTTTTCCAACATGACATCAATGTGACTTTTGCTTTAAGACAACCATTATTTCGAAATGCCTTTGGAAATCTATTTTTCCTTATTCATCTCGCAAGGTAGGAATTATAAAGCAAAATCACAAATCCGTAGTTTTATTATTGAGGGTATCCAATGTAATAATCATTGTCTTGAACTTATTCATGATTAAATACAGACCTCCTTAACGATGGTTCACAAAATAGAGAACCATTTTTTTATATTAAAACTAGATAAAATATACCATATGTTGGGTGTCTAAGTTGTTTTTTTTTTTTTTTTTTTGGGATATTCAAGATAATTTATCATTCTTTTCAAATTTGACAATTAACATTATTTTCTTTCGAATTATTTTTTACCACTTTCATCCAGGATAATTGTTCTTGTAAATTTAGAAAAACAAAAAATAATTCAATCAAAATGTACTCGATGTTAGATAACATATTTTATATAGATCTCTTAATCAAAATCAAGTCTTATGAACTAAATTTAACTTATTTTAACTAAAATTCTTATTTTTTACTTCTCATCATCTTAAAAAATTTGATAAATAATCATGGAATTGAAAGTATTTATCATAGAAAGAATGGTAGGCTTCTTCATTTTTGACAAATCTACCACAATATGAGTTTGTGTGTCCAATAATTATTCTCATTGGCTCTTCTTATTATATCTATTAACTAAGCTAATCTCATGTTCCTCGTAATTTAGTTAAACCTATAGTTCATATGTGATGATCATATTAATGTTTTACTACTTCATTCATATTCAAACTGTTGTGCCTTAAATTTTGGTGGTATGGCCTTGGGGGAACTCCAATAACATTTGGTAAGGGACTTTGACTTATTTTTTCCAAGTCATTAACTAAATTGGTTTGAATAGAATCCAATTGGATTAGTTTTGACGTCCTAGTTAAGACCCAATCAAGTGAATTTGGAAAAATAACATGAACTAAATCAATTGAATTATGAGCACTAATTAGAACTGAATCAATTACTTATTTTAACATTATATTAGGAAATTGAATCTCACTCAATTATTTTGGAAAATAATTAAATGGAATATCGTTAAAAATATACAATTTAATTCTAATATAAATAAAATATGCCATACAAAATTTATAATTGAGTTACCCCAAAGTATATGACAAATATAACTTCAATATATAAATGAGCTCTAGAATTTGAAATCTCTATTTCACCATTTATTATAATATTTTGAACATCCTAATTTCCTTATAACATCATATACTCAATCTCCTTTGGTGTTTTAAGGCGTATTTCCTTTCTTACCTTAGCTAATTTCATAATTATCTTTTGATTATCTACTAAATCCATCAAAATGTCATGTTTTAGGAGAGGCTAATACATGTATCTTATATTTTGTTTTTGTATAATGTGTTTTATGTAATTTTCCACACTCCTAAATTTTATGGGATAAATTAATCTCCCTTATTTTCCCACATATAATTTTTTTTAAATGCTTCTTCCCCAATAATCATAGCACCTCAAGAATCATGGATTGGTTTTTCCATTTTAAAATAGGTCAATGCTAGTAAATAATTTATATGAGAATTTTGTAATAATTAGATGGTTAGGTATATACGTGGTTAAAACATTTCTAGGCCTCAAGCATATTTCTATTTTTATTATTTTGTTATCTTAAAAGAAAAACTACATTTCAAATTTTGAAATGGTTTCCTCATTGTATAGAAAATCTTAGGGCATTTTGTATCATGATTGGATTTATAAAAAAATCCAAAGAAAATCATTAAATTTTTTGGAGTAATTAGAATTATTCACATGATTATATAGTATAAATATAAAATATAGGTCATATTTGTTTTTATTGGATATCCAAAATAAAATATAGTAACTCTAAATTGTAGTGTGTAATTTATGTATGTAATCATATGAAAATTTTTACTTCAAATTATTTAAAGGATTTATGAAATAAAATGATATTAACTCACTCTAATTGGTTTTCTTTCCTTCCTTATAAAATTATGCATAAATGACACCTAATTGGTATTTACATGGTCAAACTAGATTCTTCCAAATAACATATTTAATAAAATTATGGCTTCTTTAATAGAAACTTTGAAAATGAAAATTGAATATGGCGTGTGTTTAATGTTTTCCCATAATTTTGGGTTTTCTCTCCATTTTTTTAATACATCATATATCTTGTGCTTCGCTTTCCACATATAAATCCCTTCCTTAGTATAACTCAAAATGGGTTTTAGTAACCTAAGTATTTTTATAATTGAACATATTACGATATCTAAAATTATTTTTTTATTAAAATAATATATCCTTTTTTCCTTTATTTTCATAATAATATAAAACATCCCTAATTAGTTCAATACCCAGGAAAATCTTTGGTTTCATTTTTGCTCTATGTAAATATGAACTTCTAATTTTCCACATAAATTCCTATTCTTCATCCCCATCATCTAGATTCTTGAAATTATTAGATAATTAATATGTTTTATAATTAGTCTTACTACACATCTCTATTATGGTTGTAGTGTCTCTCAATTCTCTTCATGAATCTACTATAGCTTTACTTGAGAAAATTCTAGAAAAATGAAAACAATGCACTAATCCATATGTCTCTTTATTAGTGAGATTTAATATATATATTTAGTGGTGAATATTTATGTAATTAAATTTAGTGAGTGGATTATATAAACATTTATTTTAATTAAAATTTGATATTTATTTTAAATGCATATTTAATCAGATCACCTTATTAATTGAAAATGGTGAAATTCACATCACTCCACTTTAACTACCTTAATTTTCACTCTATAAAATTTTAATCAGTTGATACAAATAATAAATACAAACTATGAAATTACTAATAAGGATAAGGAGACTGCAATGCATTCTAAAATTTTCACAAGTAGGTGTGGCATCATCACATTTCATGGAGATTAAAAGAAACAACAGTTTTGCATTCAAATGGTCTTTACTTAGTTGAGTCTTCATATTTTCACCATGTATACTAGGTTATTTATTATAAACATTGATGTTTTATTTGAGATATCATGAATCAAAAGGTTATCAATTGGTTTTCTACTATTTCACCAAAGTATTTAGAAACATCAACTAAGAACTCCTACAACATACACTAGAACCAAGATTTTTTGAAATGAATAAAGATAAAATAACATATTAAAAGTATTAAAACATCAATTAACCATAAACTTGATAACTAAATAAAAATAAAAGATAAGATTAAATTAAAATAAAAACTCAAGATAAGTTTAGATATAGATATAGGGAACTTTTTTGGACACCAATTTTTAAATGGAAAATATGAGTTCTTAAAGGAAAATCTCAAAATTTTAAACTAATATAATATTAAGATTGGTAAAAGAAAGTTTTATGAGTTATCATTTTACGTTTAATCCTTAGGATAATTCTTCCATTTTTAGTTATCAAAATTAGTGGCCCAAAGTTCTGTACTAGAGAACTTGGGATCATTAGTGACAACAATATCCATATTAGAAAGAATTAGTTTATACCATGGTTTACCTACTAAGTGATATGCCCAAACAATCCATCAATATAATCATTTATAAGAGTTTTGGTTATGTATAAGTCTTTTATTTCTCATCTTGATGTTTTTTTATTGTGAAACATACATGTATATTTTAAAGAATAAGAGAGAAAATAGACATTTTAAATATATTTATATCAAATACAACATTGAGTTAAAGGTATATAAAGTCATGGATCCTGACACAATAGATTTTTATGTTAATAGAGATGTAATATTTTATGATAAAGATGAGTTGAATTAAAATTCTATGCCATCATCTATTCTATGAATTTATCTAGTGACACCTTATGATGATGATGAGGTTAGTGATGAAGATGAAAGAAGTAACAATAAATAATATGATGGTGATGATGGTCAGTCAATTTTTTATTTCTATAATCTATGATTACTATGAAATAAATTCTCAAGTGTTGTGTCAACATTATACAATTTGTAATGTTAGATTTATTCCCAAACATTTCAAATTAATAAATAAACTCATAGCATGGATCATAATGAGATGAAATTAGTCCTCATGAGCACATTTTTAGAGTATTTTGATGCCTCAATAGTCAAATAATCCAAAGAAAAAAACCTTGTAAAAGTTTCATGGATGTATATTATTAAGCACTAATGAAGAAAAATACGTAGAAAATTATTGATCTTCTAACTAAGAATTATCCCATTGGTTTTATGTATGTATTTAATACCATGTAAAATTAAAATGGTGGTTTATACAAGTAATAAATAATAATTTAAGCAAAAATATATGTTCAAAATGAAAGCATTAACTACAAAGAGACTTTTTGCTCACGTATCCAAGATAAAGCCTAGAATAATGATAACTATACTTGTTGCATAGTTTAGTTTGAAGGTACATCAAATAGACATAAGTTTTAATTTCCTAAATGGCTATCTAGAAGAGGATATCTATATAACCCAATATGATGGTTTATTTACACCTATAAAATAATAAACGATGTGAAAACTTATCAAGTCTCTATATGACCTCAAGCAGGCTCCTAGACATGGCATATCAATAATGATAGGCATCTTTTCAAAACATAGATTCCATAAAAATCCATATGATCTTAGCCTCTACTTCAAATAAAAATGAGGGTAGGTCATCATTCTCATAGTGTATGTTTATGATTGAGTCATCACTGATAATTCATTCAATATTATTGATGTAATAATTAATGATCTTAAATTATCATCTAAAATTATTTATCTCAATATTATATACTATTATTTTGGGTTGGAGGTATGGAAAATAAGACTTTGCATCTTTATGTATCAATTGAATTATTCCAAGACTATGATTGATAAATTTTTTATTATGAATTATTATCCCATTGTAAAACATATTTAGATAAGAATTCAATTTTAACATTTTAATCCATCTCCATGGGTAAATTTCACTCTCTATCATCAATTGATTTGAAATCTCATATAATTAACCTACACTAGACCAGATATAAGTTATGTTATCATTTATCATTCATGGTTCATGTATGAACCAAATTTTTGTCACTATAAGGTAGCAAATAAAATATTAAGATATGTTCATGATACTAAACAACATGATATAAATACAAGAAGATTGTTCAATTCTTATTTACTAGCTACATATACATATACCTTGTAAGATCTTTCGATTACAAGAATTTGCTTTTTTATAATTTCTAATTCATCTCATGGGGGTTTATGAAGATTTATATTATTTATTTATTTTACACTAAAGTATAATATTTTTAAATAAGAAGCTGTGTCTTCAAAGTAATATGGCTACATCATATACTATCAATAAGGAAGTGCCACAAAAAATTCCAATGATCATTTCATATGAGAATTAAGTGTTATGCAACTTTTCTTAATCCAAAAATCTTGAGTGTATGGCACACATTAAAGTTTAGTGAAATTTCATACATCATCAAGTTTAAAAACATAATTTTTAGCTCTATTTTTCCCCACTCAAGATAAATGTGTAAATATTTTCACAAAATCATTTTTACATGATAAGTTTAAGGCATTTCAAAATTATCTTTCTTGCACTCTTAATACTATGATGTATTAAGTACGGGAATCTTATATAAATAATTTTATAAATCATAATATATAATAATTAGGGGTATTAAATATTGTTAAAATGATAAACTATTTTTAGTGATAATATTCACATAATAAATTTTGGTTTGTATTTATGATAGAGTTAGTAGCCTAAATTATAGGGTAGAATTTAGATATCTAATTTCTATAAATTATTTTATTAATCAAATATAAACTTAAGAATTATACTTAAAAATTAGATTTTGAATATTTAATTTTTATTATCTATATGTATCTCTCTCTAATATTTTTATTATGTTATTTTAATATTGATAAAAATATTTTGCTTCATCATAGATAAGATTCATAATTATGTATTATGATCTTAAAATCTACATACATGTATGTAATGTTATAAATAAAACCAAACTATTTTTTTTTAACATCTTATAATTTATTTTGATACAAAAATTATGAAATTTACCCACATGGGTCATCACCTTTAGATTCACTCACATTAATAAAAAAATATTATCTATATCTAACATTGATATATACTTACACCTGGTAGTTTTATAAATTTACATGTTTATTTTTTAAGTGGTAAATTAGAATATAATGTTGAAGTACCTCTATGCATTCTTACCTACATAAAAAATTATTCAATATAGGCACTCTTTTAAATCTGTGTTATAGTTATATAAATAATCACCACACCCTCTTTGAACTTTACCTCTTATACTTGGAAGATTGATTAAAGATTTTCCTATTTTTATGAACTTTGTGCTGATAATTTTTTTAGGTCCATGGATGACCTTCCATTATTAAAGGTTAATGATACATGATTTATATTTTAATATGTAGTTTAATAATATGTATGACTCATTAGATAACTACAAATATGTTTTGGTTAATTATAATCATCATATTATTTTACCATTTGAGGTAGTTATGAACTTATTGAACATCATGTGAAATGGATTTATTGGAGTGTGTTAATGATATTTTATCTAATTTATTCAGATCATAAACATATATGTTTTTTTAGTTTGTGTGCTTCATTTATTTCTTTGGCCAAATTATACGAGTGTTTTTTTTTTTTTTTTATCATTTTGTTCTTGTTCAATATGATTAGTTTTTATGTATGCATTTTTTTAGTTACATGATAATAGTGGCATTGTTGTTTCCATATATTTCTCTTTTGCTATGTTAGATATCTATATATATTTCCATTTTTGAAGCTTTGGGCTACTTCCTAGTATGAAATGTGTGTGGGGGAGCCTATAAAATCTATGGTTAGTTGTAAACTACTTCAATGATATTATCCCTTTTTTCTCCCTCATTTGGTAGGATCATTTATGATAATAAATAACATATTCAAGATTCAATCTTTTGTTATTATAGTAGTTTATCTTCCTTTTAATTTTACTTTAGATGTAACTTATGAATAATATAGTATTGGAAATATGATTTTAAGAAAATGATTACATTTATAAATTTTAATTATAGTTGTAATAATTAATTCACTCTATTGTACTCTATTTACCTCTTGTGGATGACATATAACACAAGTAGGAGATGTTATTATGATCCTATTGTTAGATAAAATTTCTTTATTGATATTAGAATGTGTTGTGACTAACATACCCAAATATGTTTTGACTAAGGACCCACATTAAGAACAACAAAACATGTAAATCATTTAAGACCTCATAATAGTAATGGTTCAAATTTGATTGTTTAAATCCAATAAATATCTACTATTTAAAATTATATTCTAAAATTTTATAATAATAATCTTATGGATTATTTCAAGGTAGACGTATCTAAACAAATAGATTTTTAAACTTATTTATAAGGTTTTTCAATATGATTTGTCATATTTTCATATTTCTTTAGGAAAAATTGAGCTAAAACTTTTGAGCTAAAATATTTACAAGGATTTATAATAGATTTATTAGTTCCTTCATAGTATTTTTTGCTTGCTTAGTCAATTTTATGGTTTTTTTTGGTCTTTGACTTCCATTATTTGTATTACAAGATAAAAGGAATTATTCATAGGATTTTGTGCATTATAAATTTAGAATTATCACTATTTCATGCTTATTTTTAGTTAGGCTGAGCATGCCACTTGGTGGATTTTCACATATTGACAATTCATTGAAACTCTTCAAAGGCAAATATTTTCTAGGCACATTAGTGCCACATGGTATGTTTTAGTAAACTCACATGTTTGTAAATTTATAAATTAATTTTAGAGTGATCAATTATTATGAAGTTTTGAATCAATCATAGCTTTCCAAGTGTCAACATCATGTTCACTCATACCTTTGTAGTCAGTTGCAAGAATTTTTATAAAACTAAATTATGAGGATACAAATAAATCACATAATATTATTTGGAATGAACTCAAAAGCCTTAAAAACATAAATATCTATTAAGAACAATGTGGGGGCATGAATCAATTGACACTTGTCACTTGCATCACTCCATGGTTTGAAAAAATAAAAGGGGTTATATATTATAAATCCCAAAGACAAGTCATGGATATGTTAAATGGTTCCATGTATCATAAAACATGAAGGATAGGGACACGAATACACCCCCACTATCAAACAAAGAAATATTTGAATCCTTTGACTCGGCATGATGTAAAGTAACATATAAAAAATCATAAAATGTTGGTTGAGCATATTGATAGCATGAAACAAGGGCACATGTATAGCTTCATTTGATTAGACATGTCCATTGGTATATTAATATATACATGTTAGCCAATGAACCCAAATTCAAATTTTACAGTTGTCACTGACTAATAAACCATCAAATATGTAGGCTTACAACAACCCACAACCATTGACTATCAAAAATTATGGAACAAACATTTAATAAGCATGTGAGATTCATAATTTCCCTAATATTTGTAAGAGATCAGTATGTGTTTGTAAATAAATTATAGGCATAATAATAATTTTAAAAGTGGAAGATCATTTTGAGGTGGTGCCGATGGAACAATTCATTGTGTTTCTATCCATCTATAACCATTCTTTATTTTTTCCTTTTTTATTTTTTTATAATCCTTGTAACAATTTTTTCCATCATGACCATAAGTATAATTTTTTCTTTTAATTGTATCCCTGGGCTTTATATAAATTATTTGGTAAACATTGTAAATGGGTATCTTTCTTTGGCTTATTGTACTTTGTCACTAGTTGGCTTACTCATTGGTTAGTTTCTAATATAAGGGATATTTTAATAGAGTGCAAAGAGAGAACTTCAAAATATTGTTTATCTATTTTTTTCCATCTTTATCTATTTTATACTAATCTTGTGTATTTTTAGGTTTAAGTCGTTACCAGATAAATTCATATATTTATTAGGAGTAGGTTAGAATGTTTATTTATGCTAATTTGATCATTTAAATTAGATAATTTTTTATATCATTTTATTGTAGCTAATTTTGGTGTTACTATTTTATTCAATAAACATGATTTTTATTAAATTGTTATCGAAGAATTGAAAATCTTTGTTTGTGATCAATTTATCTTTAAAATTAATACTTCTAAGATTAAATCATAATTGTTTTCACTTAGACTCATAATTTATGTTTTTTTCTAATTTCAATGCATGGTTATATTTGAATAATGTTAATTTATTGAAATTATATCTCAAGGTTGTTGCTTAAGCAAGATCACTTCTTAGTTTAACTTTGAAACTTATTTTGTTCTTTACCCTTCCCCCATTTTAATTTTTTTTATGAGATCTAGTTTTTATATTATATCATCAATGTAAATATACATCCTAGGGTGTTGTTATGATCACTGGAGTGAGTATCACTTGTTGGGTTGTAGGTCACTTTCCACTATTTTATGCAAATTATCTAGGAGAGTCAAAACCTCCAACTTATGCCATGGATAAATTACCAGCAGTCATATAATGAGAGGTGAAAACCCATGAGGTATTTGGAGTGTATAAAACATAAAAACAATATGAAACCTATTAAATCTTGTCTCTCTTGTGATTAGCTTCCCCTATGAGTTTTAATTATTTTTTTGGTAAAATATCTCAATAATCCTTGATAATTAGAAAATTATAAAATCAAATAGAGGTAAAAGCATGTTCTAGTCTTTTGAAAAAACCATTAACATCACTAGATTTTAGCATGAAATTCCAAAAAAAGTTTTTAATCGCATTAACAACTCAAAAACATGTTCATGCTTTCAAAAAAATTATGGTATTTCTTAATATTAAACATGAGGATGTAGCTTGTAAATTATTCCCATTCATATTATATGGTATTGAGTATGATTAGTTTATAAATATAGTGTATTTTTAAATTTGAAACTATAATGAATTATAGTATTTATTTCTCTTATATTTTAGATAGCAAATTGACCCTTTCCCTTTGTTGAATTAGTTTATCATACTCAAAAGACAACTTAGTCAACCAATTAGGCATTTCAATCTTATATTTCAAGAGATCTATAGTAGCATTCATAGAAGCTATAGACATTAAGAATCCATAATTATATACATATAAATAAATTATTTATATCCACTCATATCCATGTTATTTAAAACATCTATAATGAATGCTTTAGTTATAACATATGGAGAATATATCACATTAGATAGGGAGTTGTATTTTAAAAAAACCATGGACTATCACTCCTTTCATTCATATCTTTAAATTTAGCTGACCATAGCATGCTTTTTATATGATAATTAATATGATAGTGAGGAATATGTTGAACATTAAAAAAAACTATGTATTCTAACATTGAGAGTGATGCAAAAGAGGTTCACACAAAAAAATCATAGGAAATTGAGTATTCATCAAGTGAGGAAGAAACAATGTCTTGAATGTAATTTAATCAACAAGTTATTGGTGTGGTTTATTTACAAAAATAAGAAGTTGGTAGGAAATTATAGCATAGAAATGACCATAAATTTTCATTAAACATGTGCATGATAAAGGAATAGAATCATGTCTCCTAGTTGAATCACATCATGAAGAATGGATATCAATTGTGCCTCCATTTCCAAATATTATATAGGCCTAGGAAAAATAATTTCATGATTTTGTTTGGTATGACTTTGAATTATGTTTACCTAAGCCAAATATTTTTGTTTATTTCATGTTTAATGAGTATCATTATGTGAAGCATATTCATAATACATATTCTTGTATTTGTAATGTAAAAATTGAATGCAATTTGGAAAGAATATAAAAATGCTTTTACTAGATTGAAAACTATGAAAAATTAAATATTTCTCTTGTCAAGAGTTTCTAAATGTTTCATGTAAAGTTTTTAGGTCTACCCTACAAATCTTGAAATGTAAATTTTTAGATTAAGAGTAGTGTACACCAGTATTAGAGTTATATTAGTTTCATTTTATTTTATTTACTTTATTTATTTATTTATTTATTCTATCTATTTGTGTTATTTTTATTTCTCTAGGTTTTATGTTCCTTATTTTTGTTGTCTTCATAATTCTCAACAAGTAGTTTTGAAAGAATCAAAAATATTTTCCTTCCTCACTATGTTTTAATTATATGAGTCCATCATACTCAAATAACATGGCACTAAATCCCTTGGATAGTTTAAAATTAGTTTAAGAAGCAATAATCCATCGTAAAGAGTTGAAAAATTAGAAGGTATGATTTTATTTTAGATAGAAAATACCATGGCAGACTAGTTCATATTCTCAAATTAAAATAGGATAATTTTTTTAAAAATCAATGTATGAATAAATAATAGTTTCATAACTAAAATGAGTTCAAAATTGGACTTTAACGTATAAATTAGGTACCTTAAAGTCTATGAAATAGTAGAATATACATACTTTATGAGAAGATTTTTTTAAATTGATCATGTTTCCCAACCCTTTTGAATTAAATAAGATAAATTAAAAGCAAATTAAAATGTGAATAGTCAATAATTTTTTTAAAATTATTTAAAAAAAAGGTGATTTAGGTAATCTCCATCAAGTATATAAACACTTGGATTATAATAGGACAGGGCGTAGAGTGGAGTTAAAGGTATCTATATCAAGACTATAGGCACCTAGATAGTAATAGAGCATTGTCCAAGCCTTTTCCCTAGCCAAAAAGTGAATATAATATAACACTTTTAAAAAGTTTGAATCATGAAAGTTACTCCTAAACCTAGAAGTAAAGATATATAAATCACTCTTCACACATGTTGACTTCTTGAAGTTATTAAAACCTAGTAGTTATGTGTTAAAACCAACCCAAATTACCAATTTTTATTTAATAATATGAAATTTTCTATTGTGGTCTATTTGGTTTATCTAAGATTTTAAAAAAATAGGTTACACATAATTAATAGTGTTTTCCATGTATAATTCATCATTTATTGTGACCAACACACTCCATTATTTTTTAAATAGGGACCCAACATTCACAACTACAAAACATGTAAATCATTAGAGACCTCATAAAAATAATTATTCAAATTTGATTATTTAGGTCCAATAAGTCTTGGATATTTTAAATCCCATTATAATATATGCTAATGATTATCTTATGTATTATTTAAAGGTGGTATTTAAATATGTTTTTTATAACTTATTTATGTGGGATTTAAATATGTTTTGGAATATTTTGGTATTGTTTTGGGAAAAAATGGAGTTAAATAATTTATAGGATTTATAATAAACTTATTATTTTCCTTAAAAATATTATTAAATTACTTTACTTAGTCAATTTTATGGATTTTGGTTTTTAAATTCCATTCTTTATCATACAATATCAAAGTAATTATTCCCAAGATTTCACACCTCATTGGATTAATTTGTAGCATTTAGACTTTATGTTTTTTGTGCTTATTTGTAATCATCCCAAGCTTGCCACTTGGAAGATTTATTTCCGTATTTTTAACTTGTAACTTTTCAAAGGAAAATATTTACTAGGCTCATCAATGTCACATGACATGTTTTCTCAGACTTCAATATTTACAACTTGCTGAAGGAAGTTTATTATGATCAAGACTTATAAAAATTTGAAGCAATTATAGCTTTCCTAGTCTCAAAATTATGTTCACTCACACATGTAAAATCAGTCATAATAATTTTAGAAAAAGGTAGACCACGAGGATATAAATAAATTACATAGATCCATGTGGAATGACCTTGAAATTATTTACATCATAAAGATCAATTCAAAACAATAAGGGGGCATGCTCAATCAATGTTTTCCACTTTTCATCATCACATGGTTTGTATAAATAAAAGTTTCCATGTATTCAAAATCCCAAATACAAGGTCATGGTTATGATAAATGGATCCACGTAGCAGAAAATTTGAAGGATAAGGTACAAATGACACTATAATATCAAACAAATCAATGGCTCAATCCCTTGACTCAACATGAAGAAAAGGAAAATATAAAGAGTCATGGAAGGTTGGTTGAGCATCTCATAAGTGCAAAATAAAGGCACTTGTCAAAGTTTATATAACTAGGAAGGTACATTGGTAGAATTAGAAAAACATATTAGCCAATGAACAAAAATTCAAATTTGATGGTAGTCACCACATAAAAAAACATTAACTCATAGGAATTACAATAACCCATAGTAATATATTCTCAAATATTATGGCATTGGAAGGTGGAGACATTTATCAGGCATGGGAGATTTCTTCTCTCTATATTCCTTTATATTCATTATGGGTTCATAAGAGAATTAGAGGCATCGAAATAATTTTTAAATTGGTAGATCACATTGAGGTAGTACCGATGGAATGACCCATTGTGTTGTTTTCTAGTTATGTTTATCTCATTATTTTTTCCTTGTGTGTTTTCCTAATCCTTGTAACAAACATTTCCATAATGACCATAATTAAAATTTTTATTTTTAACTTAGCACTAGGATTTATAAAAACCTTTGTTATAAACATTGTAAATGGGATCTCTCTTTGAATTATTGGAATACATCACTAGTTGGATTGATCTTTGGTTAGCTACTAAGAGAAGGGAGACTAATATAAATCAAAGAGAAAACTTTGAAATTTTTGTGTAATGTTCATGGTATTTTATTTGTCTATCTGTTTTTCCTTATTTCTCAATTTTAGATATTTTTTTGTATTTTTAGATTTAAATAATAACCAAATAAATTTATATTCTTGTTATGAGTTAGTTAGAATGTTCATTTCTAATATTCTAATAATTATGGTTAGCTTTTGATTAATTAAGGTGGAAAACTAGGAGCCAAACCCTATACAGTCAAAAAAGATAGGAAGGTTGGCAAACAAAAGATGCCAGCACCAAATCAATGACACAGCTGAGAAACAAAGTCAAAAGCAAAACAAAACACTGGAAAGACCAGAGTCAAAAAAGATGAAACTACATAACTATAGAATTAACAAGATCCTTAAGATTCTCATTGTCTGCATTGTCAGCATTCCGTGGACTACTTCCATGATTCGCAATGGCCTTCTCCATGTGGACCACCTTCGAAAGCTATCTTCATCATCAATGTGCATCATTCATGCTCTGTCATCTCCTTCTAAATGATCTCTCTAATGTTTGGGGGTATATGAGCCCTTTGTCACCATACCTTCCATCCTGAGAATTGCTGACCAAGGTTGGCACAAGCATCAGCAACCCTGTTACCTTCTCTATAGGTGTGGGTAATCTCAACTTTGGAAAACTTTTGTAAAAGAAATTGGATGTCTATAATGATGTCTTTTAGATGGATACAAATGTTAGATGGTTTATTAACATCATCTATGATCAACTTAGAATCTCCTTGAATATTCAAATTTTTGATTCCTAGGGATATAGCTAACTTTAATCCCCAAAGTAAGGCCATAACTTCAGCATAGTTATTGCTCTGGCAACCCATGCCACCATCATAGATAGTAGACATCCCTCCTTTTTCATTTCTTATTATTCCTCCTCCACTTACTTTACCACTCAACTTGGATGCCCCATCAAAATTGAGTTTCATCCAATTGGGTTTAGGTGGTATCCATTTAATATGAAGTCTTTGAAGAATTTTGGAATTATCATGCCCAGGGATAAGGTTTAAAACCTTATATTTGGTAGTAATTTGACTTTCAAATTTAGATAGGGATTTCTCCACAACACTAATATGAGCTATTGTAACACTTTCCAAGATGGTCCTAGCAAAGGAGTTAAACACATGAGCAACATTTCTAGCAGTGTCCTTGAAAATTTTGTGATTTCACTCTTTCCATAAAGTCCAGCTCAAGCATGGTAGAGCTTGCATCCATAGTTCCTTAATCTAGGGATGTGAGAAGGCTGAGTTCTAGCTAAGAATTACTTCTTTAAGGTTAGAATCGCAAACCCATTCAATGCCAAAGTTGTTAAGTATTTTTTCCCATAAATCTCGGGTAAACTCACAGTGTATGAATAGGTGTGAAACTAATTCCTCTCTAGAACCACACAAAAAACATCTATTGACCAAAGTAAACCCCCTCTTTTGAAGGTTGTCCTGAGTAAGGATTTTGTTATGGGCAGTAGCCCACCAAAACAAGTTAATCTTTGGAATGAGTTTATGATTCCAAACCTTTTTCCATACCTCCTTATTCTGAGCTTTAGGTGTAAGCAGATGATAGGCAAATTTGATAGAGAATGATCCATTCTTATTTGGCCACCAGTATTGTTCATCCTCTCAAGGAAGAGTGGGATTATGATCTCCTAAACACATTGTTGGATCTCCCAAATTCTTGGGAAAAGCTCAAGCCTGTGCACATAACAATCCAAAAGGTTTTTCTAGCTCCTTATCCCATTGTTATTTTCCATATAATCACTAACCCTATCACCAAAGAACTAAGTATTCAGGCCTATAATTTCTCCACAATTTCCTTGGGAGATGAGAGGCTTGTCCCTTAACCAATCATCCTCCTAGAATTTAATTTGTTGGCCATTTCCAAGCTTCCACCTCATTCCCTGTTTGAGAAGACTTCTACTTTTTAGCATTTTATTCCATATCACAGACCCCTGGGGTAATCCCACCTGTTGAAGAAATTTGGAATCATCAATGCTATGCATGTATTTGGCATACATTATTTCCCCCCACTCACTATTGTTGTGAATCAGATTCCAACAAACTTTTGAGAGGAGGGCTTTATTCATTTTCTTAATGGATCTTATATTAAGTCCACCATGAGATTTTGGGAGACACACTTTTTCCCATCTGACTAAAGACATTCTCTATTTGTCTTCCACTCCCATCCATAAAAATTTCCTTTGGATCTATTCTAGCTTTTCAGAAAAATACATAAGAATTTTAAAAAGAGACATGAAGTAATTAGGAATACCTTACAAGGATGTCTGAAGAAGTTACAACTTACCTGCACTACTAAGTAGTTTCCCCTTCCACCCAAGAAGTTTCCTCTATGTATGTTCCACAATACCATTCCAAAAACCTAAAGATACCTCTTTGACCAAGAGTGGGAGACCTAGGTAGGTAGTTAGTAGGCCAACCTCAGCACAATCTAAGATATCAATGATTATATGTCTAAGTTCATTGGGAGTGTTGAAGAAGTACACATTGCTTTTTTGGAAATGTATTCTTTGTCCCGAGTCTCTGGCATAGTCATTAAGTATATTCTTCCATCTTCTAGCTTCGATCACTGATGAGATACCAAATAAGATGGTATCATCCACAAACTACTGTATAACCATAGGATGAAGGGAAGAGGTAGGTTTGATGCCTAATAGCTTTTTTAAAACTATATCAGCTTGTATGTATCTTCCCAGTGCCTCAGCCATAATGATGAATAGGTACGGGGAGAGAGGCTCTCCCTGATGAATTCCTCTCAAGGAGGAGAAAAACCCTCTAGGAACACCATTAACAAGCACTGAGAATTTAGCAGAAGAGACCACATTCCATAATAAGCAAGACAATTTATCATTAAACCCAAATTTTCTAATCACTTGGAATAGAAAAGTCCATGAGACTCTATCATAAGCTTTGGATATATCAAGCTTGAGGGCCATCCTAGGGATTCTACTCTTATCCATGGAGTGTATAGTCTCATGGGTGGTGATCACAGCATCAAGAATCTATCTGCCTGGGATGAAACCTTTTTGAGCAGGAGAAATAATTTATTCAAGCAAGGGTTGAATCCTCAAAACTAGCAGTTTAGTACATATCTTATACATAGTGTTGCATAAGCTAATGGGTCTGAAATCAACAAGGTGTAAAGGTTGAGATTTTTTAGGAACAAGTAAAATGAAGGTATTATTGACTTAATTCAAAAGTATTCCAGATCTGAAAAAATCACAACTGCAGCCATGAGGTCCACTCCAACAATCTCCCAATATTCCTGAAAGAATATAGGAGGAAATCCATTAGGACCTGGGGCTTTAAAAGCATCCATGGAGAATAAAAAAACATGTACTTCTTCATCGGATACAGGGTTTAACATTTCCAGATTATCTTCTTCTGTTATCAAATAGGGGATTTTATCAATGAATTGACTCATAGATCTATCAATTATATAATTTTGGTTAGTTAATATATAATCTCATTTTGATATAAATAAATGTGTTGTTTATATTTTATAAAAAAATAGATATTTATGAAATTGTTAAAAAAAATGTACAAATCATTGTTCTCTATGATTAATTTATCTTGTAAAAAGATGTTTATGAGATTAACTCATAAATATTATTATTTACAATCTTGATATATATTTTTCTAATCTAAAATCATGACAAGATTTGAATAATGTTTATTGCTTTGAAATGTATCACAAAGGTCATTTTTTTGTAAGATCACTACTCAGCTAAAGTCTGAATCTTCTTTTTTTCCTTAACTTTCCCTCCTTTTTAATTTTTTTAATGAGATATGATTGTTATTTTATATCATAAATATAAATATGCATCTTGGGATTTTTTTAATCACTAGTGTGAGTCTCTCTTACTTTTTTATATGTCACATGTTTCTATTCTATGCAGAATACATAAGAGATTCAAAGCCTATAACTCATGCCCTAGATAAATTACCACCAATCCTAAAATGTGAGGAAGAAAACCTATGAGCTCTTTGGTTTTCATAAAACACATATAAATATAATATTCTACTCTTTTATTGAGATTTAATTTATTATAATAATGTTTTAATTTTATGAATATAATTTAGGAAACCATCATTACTTGATAATATTAATTTATTTAATAATTCTTCATCGTATTTATGACTTTGCACTTAATATGGACTATTAGGGTAAGTTCATAGAGTTGGGGGATAATTCCATGGAGATTTTTTTTAAGTAACACATATGCATTATATCAATAACATGTATGCATTTTTCAAAACTAGACTTGATAATTACCAAGAAATAATGTGTACATGTTACATAATGAATATAATACATACACATTTTGGCAAGTATTAAAAACATGTACACATTATTATAACTCATCATATAAACTAAAAACTAGCATCCAAATGCCAAAAAACTCTTTCACTTTGCCTCAAATTTCTTCTTTGCCCTCAAGCATGGAACCACATTAGTGTTTTACTTTTAGGAGTATAAAACACACCACCATTGTTAGTTATCTTGCCAAATTGAAAATGTTGTCATGGAGGGGAGGTAATAAATAAAAATTCATATTTATTAACATGAAATTTTAGCAATTTTTTTTTATTTTCATAATTTTTGGTCAAAGCCAATTTTTTGTTTGAATAGCTTGTTCAAATGCAATACAACACCCTCCTAGTGCTCCTAAAATTACACAAGATCCACTGGGTAGTTAGGAGGATTTAGAAACACACATATTTGATAGAAAAAGATAAATTAAAGAGATAACTAAGAGAATCAGGGACTCTAGTATGACCAACACCCACTATACAAATTTGGTTAATACCCTAGAGTTAGTACTAAGTCAAATTAACTCGATAACAAGATAAATTGATAGATGAGTATATTATAGAGAGATATTTAATACTTACTATGCTAACAAATTGTTAGCACTTGAAGTGAAGGATAAACAAATAATAAATATATCAAATTTGTGCATTATTTATTGATCCATAAACTAGTTCACCTTTTCCATTATCAACAAAATGGTTCCCAATCCATTGATGCTACCATAATTTGATTAAAAAAAATTAGGATCAATGATGGATGGTATTTGATTTCCCACATTGTAAAAACCTTGAGGTTTCATTTAAATTTTTAAGAAAACTCTATTGTAAGTCTATCCTTAATGAAATTACCAATTATTTTGACTATTTGGAGTTTCAAGGCAAAGGAAAAGACTATGCATAGGATATACAAGGTACATGTCATGTTTCTATTTATCATATAAGATTCCCTACCCAAAATAAAATCCAACCTAAGATTCCCTACACTTTGTATGCACTTTGCGTTCCTACTAACCCACTTTTTGAACATATAAGCAATATTTTTTAGACTGATGCTATAGAATATGGACATGGGGATACTCCACTTAGTGTGCATGCCTAACCACACCCTTGTATATTCTATGGTTTTATATGAATATTACCTTTATATGATAATGGTGGTGCTTCTAAGGTCCTAGACTATATATTTATTATCGACTAGTTTTTGGCACATACATTTGGTATACAAATGTCGACTATACATATGTAGGTATATGATATAATTTACATTTTAAATTTTAGATATATTTTTACTTAAAAGGTAATAATGAATTAAAATATAAATTTATTAAACATAATATTTTATGTCTCAAGAGGAGATGGTACCATCATTTTTATAGCCAAATTGTGGGTTATATACTATATCATTTATTAATGTTACTTAGATGATGTATAAATATACGGAGGTGATATTTCATTAATATTATAATTTATGTACATGTATTAATTTATATAGATAATATAAAAAACTAATCATATATTATTTGTTTAGCTAATGACCTATTGGCCAATCTTTGGCCCACATCCCAAGCTTCTACCTAGTTTCAAAATATGAGCAAAGTTCATGTGAAGCAGTGACTGAAAAGGGGATTTCAAAATGGCCTAGGTTTTCAAGGATCAAGGATGAGTCTAAGAAATATATAGGCCTTGTAAAATATAAGTACAAAACCCTTTTTTGGGGGCGAAAGTCTTCGGGCTAAGTGTTCATTCTTTCAAATAGTTTCTTTCAAGATTTTATTTTGTTAAGCTTTTTATTTTAGAATTTATTTTGGATAAATGTTGAATTATTTTAGATAAATTATCTAAGGAAAATGTTTTGAAGGTGTGATTTATTTTAGAAAAAAATTATAAAACAAAAGGATGATGAACTTTTTATTTTGGAGAAATTGTTCCACAACAATTTCCTCAAAGACCTATTTCTTTTAGGAAAATTATCCTAACACTCTTTATAAAGGATTTTTATCAATTAAAGTGGAAAAAAAACTTTTAATGAAGGGTATTTTCTTGAGAAAGTGTCAAAAATAATTTCCCCAAAGGGTCATGTTTTTGGGGAAAAGGTCCAAAGCAAAATTTTCTAAGGGTAAGTCCTTAACAAGGTGGATCAAAAATAAATCTTGAAGGGCACTTTTTCAAGAAAAGTGTCCTATATATTTTATCAAAAGGTCTATTTTGTATCAAAGTGTCCTATACATTTACCCAAAATGTCTCTTTTATAGGAAAGTGTCCCAAACACTTTCTCTGAAGGGTATTTTTCTTTGTCAAAAGGTTTAGAGCATTTCCCCTAAAGGGTCTTTCTCTTTTAGGAAAGTGATTGAGGCAAAGTCTCTAAAGGACACTTTTAAAAGTTATAAAGGGCATCTTCAAAGGGAAAATGGGGATATTTGAAAAGGTATAGAACCCATGGGGTGTCAAAATTTCTTGGAATAAGTAGAAAATGTATAGGATCCTTTTGGTTCTTCATTATGTTCATTGAGACACTTGGGCCTAGTAACAAAATTTTTGAGTAGGTAGCTTGTTGATTTTATATCTCACATGCATGAGTGATTAAAGAAGAAATGTTAAAATGGTTCTATTTATTTTTGATCCTAGAACATATATGCTAAGTTTTATATCATCTACTGAAGCACAATAGAAGTTATGCATGTTCAAAGTTGGGATCCCAAGTAGTTTGACATGTTTTTCCATACTTAGCCATTTTCAAGAGGTTCCATCAAAGCCGAGTAGCCATATTCAAAAAGTTATAGCTCACACATGTTATAGATTCAAATTAAAATGGCCACATGGGTTTATTCATCTTAGTCCATAGTTGTTATGCACCAAGTTTTAGATCATCTGTTAAAGTGTGATAGAAGCTATGCATATTCAATGTTGGATCCTCAGTTGGATTTTACTATGTTTATCATACTTGGCCATTTGAGCTCGACCATCACCAAGACATCACATAGAAGCATTTGAACTAGCCAAATTGTGTATTTAATATCTTACTCAAGAAGCCTCACATGACTAGTAAATTAAGCATAATTATAGATCTACATGCCAAGAACATCCTCAAAAGTTTGAAATCCTATGCGAGCTTTATGGTCTAAGTTAGAAGCTTATAATATTGATGGTCACACAAATGTTAAATGATGTCCCATATATCATCAAGTTTAAAATCATGAATTAGCCATTAGTTTCCGAAGAATGGGTCTCGATAAGATCAACAGTCCTCACTCAATCATACATATCAATTCAATGCTATGATATAGGTCAAATAATTAGATAGATTGAGAGGCTACCCCATGGAATAAGCACAAAAACTAATAGACTAAAAACAAGATCCTAAGGATTAACATGCATTTGACATGTGGAGTAAGTGAAGATAGAGTTGATAATTCAAAGATAGATATAAGGGCTCACTTTTATTTTTACCTATAAAATCTAAAAAAGTGATTTGAGTCAAAAGGGGTAAATGATCCAAGTCAAATTTAATAGATAATATAAAAGGAGTGAGCCAGGATGTTTTTGACTAGGGTTGATGGACTGATTTGACTCGAGCAAATAAAATAAATCAACTTAAGATAGTGGAGATATATATAACTAAGCTTAAATACGATCTGAGTTGGATCATAATGCATAAATAGGGGGAAAACATTAACAATAGGGTTATTTAAAGATAGATTGGGTTTTTTTAGATCTAATATAGACTAGGAATCAAGTAGAGTATGGATAATGATAGGAAAAATAATGACCTTAGATTGGTTTTCCATCTATAAGATAGACCTATGATCTAGATATGAAAGTGGAGTAGATAGGTTACTAATGAAAATGGTTTTCATCCTTTAGCATGGCCATAATCTCAACAAATATCTACCTAAAAATCATGAAATCATGATTCAATCAGAACCACAAGTATGAGGTTCTACCCTCAAGTGAGAGATGGTGTGAAGGATCAAATAAAAGGTCCAATGATGGGAACTATAGCTAGGATCATTTAATGTCCTTAAAACCTTTTGGAAATTTCTCACTCAATAATACATAGGTAGTGTCCTAATTGATCAAAAAGGTGGTAAGGATTTCATTGGTTATGATGCAAAGGTAGTGGCTCAAGTTTAATTAATGACCCAAAATATAATGTTATTTTTTTATGGCATGTTCCCTCTTTTCTCTTCTCCCTCTTTGCTATATAATCCCATTATCTTCTCCTTTAAAAAGGTTCTCAAATTTTAGACTTCTTATCTTTCTAGGAGATAGGGATACTCTTTGAGATACTACAAAGTATGCTCAACTTGATTAGGATTGGCTTTATCAAGAATTTTTAAGAACTACCTCTTGATGCAATATAGGACTTTCTTTACCTATCTCCTACATTAGATCTAGTTTAGTGAGTTGTGCATGATAGCATTATGTGAAGGATAATCTTCCTCTTCTATTATCCTCCTTTTTAACCTTGTTTAGGGACTTTTCAATGTTGTTTATAGGTCTAGATTAGTGTTCTAATTTGAACTTCTTCACTAAAATACTTATGAAAATTAGCTTGATCTTGAGGATGTGTGAGTTAGTATTGTATTTATCATATCTAGTGTAGGTTCAAGCTTATGGGAGTTTACCCTTTAAATTTGGTACATCACCTAGTTAACCTTCTTAAGAGCCTTTATTCTCTTTCTAACCCTTTTGCCCATGAAGGATTAACTTAGCATTGGTTTAAGTGAACACTAAAGAGGAAACCAACCTACTCCAGAGGTTCTACCCCAACATAGGTTACCCATAGCTTGGGGTTGTCCCAATATTATATTTTAGTTAGAGAGAGCTTAAATAACCATTTCCAAAGGTGCAAATAAAGCCTATCATAGTTTCTAACATGCCTAGTGGGACTAAGGTCCAAAGTAGTGGAAGGATTTTTGATGTTGTTTCTTCTACATATCAACCTTTAGAGGCATTCTAAAAACATCAATGGAAACTCCAAGAATCTATCAATTGGTTAAGTAGCCTAACTAAGTGCCTAATCATCATAATCTGGCATATATAATCAGTTATCTTTTGATCAATATGTTTATCCTCTACCTCAGCATCACACTTACTAGGAAAATAGCATTTACGTGTTCCCCCCAAGTGTCAAGTGGCCTATCAGACCTACCCCAACCCTTGTCCTCCTTATACCCTTGCATATGACCAAATTCAGCCTCATTTGCATTCAAATCAATCCTCTACTTCTACTTGTCAAGACCAGGCTTACCCTATTACATTTTTATCAAAAGTACTATCATTTTATATTGAGTTGATAAGGGAGATTGGTAAGGGTTTGGATTTTTTTCAAATTATCCCTATCCATTTTCTACAAAAGGAAAAGAGTACTCTTCAATTTGTCAAAGATAGATGGTCAATTTGTAGGGAGAATAATAGTCATCTTATGAGAATGAGGATATATCAATTCTTATGAGAATAATGATATATCAATGATAAGAACCATGGTCCAAAATGTAAATAATATTCTAATATATTATGAAGGATAGTATGCTCATTTGGACTAGCCTTATGTGCCTTACCCCCTCTAAGAGCCTCAATCTCAACCTTCAAGAGTTCCTGATCAATCCCCTAGTCAACTTTGTCAAATTCCATCCTTGTCAAAACTTAGAGAAGCAATATTGGACTAGGGAAGAATAATCATGAAAATTAAGGAATAGGTCAAGATTGGATAATATTTCCCTATTCATGCCATGGAATGGATAAAAATCTTCTTGCAATATTTCTTGAATGTATGGGCATCCATTGAATAAGCTGACTACCCACATGTTGAGAAGTAAGAGATGAAGTGGTGGGTATTGTCCATTGAGGAAATGTTTGATAAATAGGAGAAAGATTATGTCAAGCCTGAGCCAATCAATTTTCCCTCTCCTACCCTTATAACCATTCCCACTCAAGAATATGAAGTTATCCCATCATGGATCTTCTCCAAAACCTTTGACCTAGCTATGTCTTACCCTCACTTATAGGGCCATCCTCTCCTATGACCATCCAAAAGGAAGAAAAAGCATTTATTCTATGCTCATTTCCATCATGGAAATTAGTCTATAAGGGCATAAATTAGGAGGATGTGTCAACTGAAGCATTGCAAGAGCTAATCCTAGTAGAGGAAGGGTAAGCTATGCAAACAATGAATAAAGCAACCATAGCTCAGCTCAATGAGCTTGGTGTACAATAATTTCAAGAATCTCTCCCCTTCCCTCAAGAGCTACCTAAAAGATCTTTATAAGTGCCTAGATATAATGGTACTCTCCCTACAATTAAGATGAACTTCATCACCCTCCCACCATCTCCCTCATGAAGGAGGAACCTATTTTACAAATAATAGAGGAGAATCTTGTAGTCAAATTTGAGATTAAAGCGGATAATACAAGTGTCTATAATGAAGAGATCATGATAGATAGTCCACTTCATTCAAAATGGAAAGAGTCAAGTTTTGATTTGACTTCTTAGCATGGATTTAATATTTTAGATCTTGAAGGTAGTACTAATGCCTTCACATTTGAAAATATGGATAGAAAGGATGCAGTTAAGAGTAGGGAAGATTTTTTTGGTCCCAAGATTTTACTTTTATCATGGTTTAATATGGAAATGAGCAAGATGTAGAGATTGATATAGTCAATCATTCAATTGACCATGTTGGAGAGGTCAT